>JAWZYT010003916.1:0-43479 GCA_034508575.1 Petrolisthes manimaculis | reverse complement strand
TTAACATAAGACCAACATCGTAAGGGTATCTTATGTAATATGATCGTCAGTATGCCTCCGGAGACGTCAGATTATGTCATTTGTTTTGTTTCGGTATAAGCCTGAATTTATTATCCTATTGGACGTGAAAAAAGCATGAAATATAACTTAATGTGAATAAATCACAACCAGTACACGAAGAGTTTATTCAGTATCCCGTCCATCAGACCTCATTTTCAATAACGGCACTTAGCCTGTCCGCATTTATTAAGCAATTAAGACAAACGTGCTTTGATACTATGAAATTCTGAAACAAAGATGTCACCGAATTGACAACACTGAATGTACTGTGATTTTTGTGTGTGCGGCTGAACAGTACATTCCTACAAGTCATAAATGACTGCATTGTACATTTCCGAGAAATTTCATCACTTGATAAAATGACCAAGAGATGAGTGTGTAAATTATGAAGGTATACCAACATGGAGATAAGGAGAAGAAAGTGTGTGACCAGTTTGTGTGGATGTATATTTAGGTACTGTACAAATAATAAGTGCTTTTGTTTTTGTACACACAGGCAATGGCAAATTCACCGTAGACGACATTGACGTGTCCGTGTGCACTCACCTCGTATATGCCTTTGCTGTGCTCGATGCTAACACACACAAAATGGTCGCCCATGACACCTGGCTCGATCTACCTTCTGGCCTCGACAACTTTCGCAAATTCACCAACCTCAAGCAAAAGAAGTCTAGCCTGAAAACCCTCGTGGGCATCGGTGGTTGGACAGACTCACGTGGCAGCTTCAAGTACTCGGATCTGGTGGCCTCTCCTACCCTACGGGCTGCATTTATCACACACGCCATAGATTTCCTGCAGGAATATGGTTTTGATGGCCTGGATCTGGACTGGGAGTATCCTGCTTACAATGATGGGGGTCGACCAGCGGATAAACAAAACTTATCCACCTTCGTTAAGGAATTGAAGGAGGCACTGGGTCCCAAAAATCTTCTACTGACCGCGGCCGTCTCAGCTGCAAAACAAGTCATTGATGCTGGCTATGACATCCCCAAGCTGGCACTTTACCTCGACTACATACATCTCATGACCTACGATTTACATGGGTCCTGAGAGAATCATGCTGACCACCACTCTCCACTCCACAAACGTGATTTTGACACTTCGGACCTCTATGCCGAGTTCACCGCGTCCTACTGGATTGCCAAAGGTGCCCCAGCCAATAAACTGGTGCTAGGTATTTCTCTCTATGGTCGTACATTTACCCTGAGTTCGGGCCAGACTGCTCCTCTAGCTCCAGCCTCTGGCCCCGGTAATGCTGGCACCATAACACAGGCGGCTGGCTTCCTCAGCTACATGGAAATATGTACTGCTTTGTCAAATGGCTACACTGAGGTCAAGGTGAGTCATACTAGCAACATAAGCAGGTCACATTAATTCTGGTAAAGGAAACATGTCACAGGGTTCACACACATTCAGAGGAAAATATATATTGAATTAGATTACTATATGTATAAAAAGAGAAACAGGAACAGTAGGTCCTTTAGTGTATTACAACTTCAGACAAAGTGTCTGAATATGTTAATTCTGTCTGAAAATGTAATATACTAAAGTTTTTGCAGTTTCTGTTTGCTTTCTCCCGTGTATATTTTGCTTCGTGGTGTACTTGAAGTTAGCGCCTACTTAGTATTTTTGCAGCGTCATCCAATGTACCTGGCTCAACAAAAAATATGCGAAACTATACTTATTGTAATCCCTAATAATAGTTCAGATGATCCATATAAATGACCCGTTTTTATTCCTCTAATACAAAACTTGTCCACGCTATACCGTACACCATAAAAGAAACTGATACCTTCGTTGTAAACAAGTCACAAAGAGGAAGTTATTGGAATGGAAGAAAGAAATGAAGGAATGAAAATGAGGATCTCTTTCCAGGACACCACAGGCAAGATGGGACCGTACGCATACAAGCAGTCACAGTGGGTTGGCTATGATGACCCCGAGATGGTGGCACGGAAGGCTGAGTTTATCTGGCAACGCGGGCTGGCTGGAGGAATGGTGTGGGCTCTTGATTTGGATGATTTCAACAATATGTGTGGTAATGGCAAGTACGTATCGGGTATCCAGTTTAAGTAAATAATTGTAGTGCATAGTAGTGTAAATATTAGTAGTAAAACGTAGAAGTGTAAATTGTAGTTGTTATTAATAGTAATGCACTTTTTTTTAGCATGTAATAGTAGTAGTGTAAACAGCAGAACAAAATTAACGTGATAGTGTAGCGGCAGCAAATTCCTTGAATCCCTTATTGAAATAAACCAAATGTTTGCGCAGGCTTCTTTGTTCATTTTCATACAGACTATGTTATTGACTAGGCTTGTGGAAAATGAGAAATGTTTAGTTGGTTAGCAGGAGGCCTACACTGGGGCCAACTGTATTGTCACTGTTTCCTTCCCTTATCATATACTAGGTACTGTACCTGATGATGATTATAAATGGGTTGGCATTATATTAATTGAAAACCTATTATATTGGTTATATTGGTCAAGGTTTATTTTCCTTTATCTTCTTCCAGCTACCCGTTAATGAAGCGGCTCAGTTCTGAATTGGCGAGTCAGACACCCCTACCCACAGCTGCCACAACCCCTCCCACAACTGCCGCCCCCCCACCCACAACTGCCATCCCCCCACCCTCAGCTGACACCCCCCCACCCACAACTGCCACACCCCCACCCACAACTACCAGTACTCCACCCACTACATGTACTAATCAGTGTACGTTCCATATTTGTTTTCGTTGAATTAAGGAGATACACTCTTGAGAGTAAATAATTGAGGACTAGTAATTGCTTCAAACATTGCTGTTTTGAAACAGATCCCATGTTATTAAAATTGAAGTGATTTGTTTCCAAGTATAGTTTTGAGGATATGATAGCCTTCAAAATTACCAATAAGATATTCTCTTTCCAAACTTTGTTGAATGCTCCAAACTATACCATAAAACCAGACCCCTTTAATTCCAAATATGAGGTTATCATTTTATTCGTACTGTCTGAAAAAATCAGTTCCATCTTGATACTAAATGCCCTATAAGGCCTTGTAATATATATATATATATATATATATATATATATATATATATATATATATATATATATATATATATATATATATATATATATATATATATATATATATATATATATATATATATATATATATATATATATATATATATAATATATACAATAATATATATATATATATATATATATATATATATATATATATATATATATATATATATATATATATATATATATATATATATATATATATATATATATATATATATATATATATATATATATATATATATATATATATATATATATATATATATATATATATATATATATATATATATATATATATATATATATATATATATATATTATTGTATATTATTATATATATTATTGTACTATATTCAGTTTAATCTTGGCAACATCTCATGTGGATACAACTACTTCCTATTTTCACTTCTATGGTGTTTTGTTCAGGACCCTCAGTACACTGGACTATGTAATAGGAGTGGCATCTGTTCAAGCTTAGTACAAAAACTTCAGAAGAGACAATCTCCTGACTTTTACCTCCAAATATGGCATGGGTGTTCAGTGTAATATGGAGACAGTTTGCATGCTAACAAATCAACAATCTCGACTATATAAACAGACTGAATAAATGCCCAACACGAATAAACACTATTCGGTACAACTTACGTGTTTCTCCTTCAGTCGTATGTCCAGGACAAGGCTTGTGGTCTGACCCTTGTGATTGTTCCAAGTTTTACAATTGCCACCATAACACACCTTACCATCTTAACTGTCCTTTTGGATTACGCTGGAATGATAACATGAAGGTAAGTAACGTGCTGTGTTGTAGCTGATGTATAATACTGTATACCCTGAAGTTCTGTAAAGTGATATGATGTAACCAACAATACACACTCTCTCTCTCTCTCTCTCTCTCTCCGGGGAGTATTGTTTGCAGTGATGTGGCCAATACTTTAAGCCTCTATGGGTTAGGGTGCCCTTTCGGTCCCAGCTACTCCCTTTCAGTTCTTTAACTGTCCCTCTTTTAATTTTATTTCCTTCGTGCTTGCTGTCACACCTCTCTATCACCTTTCTCTGGCGCTATATGACCTCGTTGTTGCAGCATCTAATTTAATCAATCAATCAATCTCAATTTATCTCTCTCTCTTCAAAGACAAAGGAAGCAAAAGGAAAGATATGAGAATATTATGCTATTAGTACTTTGGTTATATAGTGAAACTTTCGACTAATTTTCACCTCTCATGAGAACTCTAGATTGGTATTTGCACCACAAGCCAAATAAGTCGTGACGTGTGTGTGTGAGCAGCAGTTGACCTGGGCCACGATAACAGGCTTGATTAAGCTTCTGTTCAGTGTCAGAATATATATATATATATATATATATATATATATATATATATATATATATATATATATATATATATATATATATATATATATATATATATATATATATATATATATATATATATATATATATATATATATATATATATATAAAATGATTACTCTGACCACAAGTGGTAATGGACATATTCTGGTTTCGGTAATATCTAGTATACTGAAATATGTGTGCGTGTGTGAATGAATAAAATGTTGTGTTTTATAATGTTCAATAATAATGTCCACCATGTGAATTAATTTCATGTTATTTTTCGACAGTACTGTGACAGGCCAGTGAACGCTACCTGCTAAAAAGCCAATGTCTACTGCCTTGCCATAAACACTAGGCGACAATTGACCAACCACAACTGATATAAACGCTACCCTTCCATTCATAAACTTTGTCTACGACTGACGTATTATTTTACTTTTGGGGTTGTTTTCTAAAGCAGCCAAAGGTGTTCAGGTACAGACTCGGCCTATAGAGTAAGTATCCACCCACTCCTAGCCAACCCCAACATGTGGCACCATCATCACCAGGGATACGAGGGGTGAAGCATGCAAGGCAACACTCATTAAGAAACCCTGTGTTGCCACATAACATCACCTATATCGTAGAATCTTGTTACGTGGCAAGGTCAGGAGGAATGAGAAGCCACCAATTTTCAAACACGATACACCGTCCTTATACTGGGTTGAATCAACGAAACACTGTCTTCCCTCCACCTTCTCGCTGGCTCAAGTAACTTATTCGACTCAGGTTGATGAGTGTTGCCCTGCTCTACCCATCGTATCTACGGTAGTGATGGTGCCACATGTCGGGATTGGCTGGAATATTATATTATATTATTATATTATATTATTATATTATTATTATTTGTGTTACAAGTCCCTCAATCTAACACCATCTCTCTCTGACTTGAAATTTGCGAGTTCGTTTTTAATTTGTTTGGGTAGGTAATTTTATTATTGCGTGGCATAGTTTTGAACTAATATGTATTCCAATTTTCAACAATACCTTTTGCACATGATTCAGTTTTCTTATTTTCCATTTTGAATGTATCAATTAAGGGACATGACTGTGATGTAGTCGGAAAACTGTAGACTATCTTTGTCACATTGAAGGAGCTTGTTTCGTGCCAGGGTCTGCAGGAATCAGAAATCTCCAATTCTCCTACATGCTCACAGGGTCCCGTAGGCATAATAATAACACTCTCCAACCGGGTACATGCACACACTGATTACTGCTGGGCCAAAATCTAGGGGTTGGAAGGAAAATAACGCTAGGGTTATTACTATAGAACCAACCATGGGATAAATTTGGGAATAGTCCCATTCTCTTTCCCTGCTAATTTAACCACACAACTATCCAACCTAACCTTACCTAATTTAACCTAAACCTAACCTAATCAAACCAGGACCTAACCTAGCGTAACCTAGCCTAGCGCGTGCATGTACTGGGTTGGAAAGTGTTTCTATGCTTCCCGGAGTTATATATTTATTTTTGTTAATGTTTTTGTTATTATGAATTAAAATGGTTTGACCGCATCATATAATTATGCCTGTTTGTCTTCCCTGGCTAATCAGTTATATAGTATTTATTATCTTGTTACTGTCATTATACACAACTGTTACTTACTAGATTTTAACATAGCTTAGTGCATTTTATATTATACAACAATGTTATTAATTGTTGCATACATTTTTATACTGATATTTTAATATATGTATTTTGTATATATGGTATTACAATATAGTGTACAGTACTGTATTGTATATATTGTAATAATGTATTTTTTCTGCTGTGATTGAATGCTATGGTTATTTCCATTTAGCTTTAGTTGTTTACTATAGTTATATACTGTGATTAATATTATATACTGCAATATAGTAAAAGATAAAGTGAACTCCAGTCCAAATAGTCTTGGAATATTCTCGCAGCACCTTCAAAATAATGAAACTGCCTCGTAATATGATGGGAAACTATATATCTGTTGGTCTTTGTAATATTGGTTCATAAGGTTCACTTTCATGCACCGGGGCGGAAACTTTTGACCGTGATTGTATAGTCGCGACCCCCCAACGGGAACCACCTTGACGTGGTGGGGAGCGTGTGTGTCTCCGAGACCTGGCGAGCTAGACTAGAGGGGGCTCCGGCCCCTGCTCTGCCTCGATTTCTGGGAGAGAGAGTTACCCATGCTAGGAAGGTCACTAGTGAGAGACCAGACTACTATTCGTTTCAGCGACGGACAGATTTTGTTTTTCGCAAATATCTCCTAAAAAAATCGTTGTATCAATATAATATTTCAGCACACTATCTTTAACATCCGGGCCTAATTTATGGATGACATACCATATTACTATATATAATTATGTGTTATGTTAGGAGTTTACCGAGTCATATTAAGCCTAATCCAGTCATCTTATCTAAGGCGTTAAAGAGAATCGGACGAGTGTGGGGTACTCGTGTAACCCCTCCACCAACACGCCGAACACCCCCCACACCACTCCTTCCTTCCCTACGGTACTCTACCCCACACTTTCCTTCGAATGCGTCAATATTACTGGCCAGCTTTGTGATATTTTTCACGAGAAATCTCCTCGCATAACACATATAGGAATATTGTATGTCAGCCATAAATTAGGCCCGGATGTTAAATGTAGTGTGCTGAAATATTATACTTATACAACTATTCATTTAGGAGATATTTGCGAAAAACAGCGTCTGTCCGGCGCTGAAACGTATAGTAAATGGTTCCCATCTTTCAGTTCTTCAATTGTCCCTCTTTTCTTTGTATTACCTTCCTGCTTGCTGTCACACCTCTCTATCCCCATTTTTCTGGCGCTATAGGACCTCGATGTTGCGGCGCCTAATATCCATCAATCAATGTATAGTCGCGAGCTGATGGGATGGAAACACGACCACACTCATCATGGGGTCGCTTCTACCTGATGAGTTATGGGGTAGTGAGAGAGCAAGAAGGGAGGGTATGGAGGGGCTGGTGGAGGGAGAAAGAACAAGAGAGACGCCAATAACCGTGGCTGTAGAGACGTTATTTCTGTATTTTAAGGATTTATGGTTGACTTTGGGTGAAGGGACTAATGAAGATGGAGTTCGTATTAACAAACCTATATATGTATTGAATTTTGGTATTGTCATCCTATTTTTAACAGAAGGCTAGGTTCGATATCAGCATTACTATAATGACATCAGAATGGATGGGTGTCTATAAAACTTGACTTATTTAATGAAATTGTTCTACTCAATGATAAATATGTTTCAACAATAATCAATATTAAACAAAATTATGAGACCCACCAGTATCCATATTTTTAATGTGAAAAGAATATTCTGTAAAACGGAATGAGACAATCGAATCTATAACATTATTCTCCCGACAAAGAAAATAATATTTTATGTTTGATACCTCTGATTCGTCCAGGTTTAATAGAAACAGTGGATTGCGATAAACTTTAAGTTTTTTTGTTTTGTTTTTAAGTGCCTTTATTTCCTGCAAAGTATGCTAGGAAACAGGAGCAGAGGAGCGAAAATAATGGTATGCTGTTGCTTGGATAATATGTTTTTTTTTTTTTTACTTGAAACTTTTAAGCTAACTATCACACAGTTCACAATGGTGAGTTTAGTCTGGCAAAATATATATATATACAACTTTAAAACATTAATCAGTTATTACATATCAGTATGTCCGTCTAACTTGTATACACAACTAATAAGATTCATCCTGCCATATCTTCACTCACGTCGTTCATACAGGGTCGAATCCACAGTGGTTGGTAGTGGTTTGCAAGCACATAAACAAAAGAATGTTAGCCGTGTAAATGAATTATGGGTGAATTATTTAATTAATTTGGTGAGTAAACTATACAGTGATCATCATTATCTAACTGATAGATAGATTTTGTGAATGTGGATACTCAGCTTTTGGAAAGTAATGAAGCCTTAAAATTTGTTGTTGGTTGGGAAGCTATAACAAACCAATACCACTGTGGAATCGACACACAGTCATCCCCAATCTCTATCATTTTTCCTTCCTGTCTCTCCCTCCCATCTGTGAATGCTTCGAAGGAAACTCTCTTTCTCTCTCCCTCTCTCCTCCATAACTCCATAATTCATAAGTAATAGGTCTACCACACCAGTAGATTTGCCCATTATTTTTTGTTTTATATGATCTGACACTGGACATAGGCTTCATGATGCCTGTTACTATGGCCCAGGTCAACTGCTGCTCACACACACACACACACATCACGACTTCCGAACTGGTACCCAGCCACAGAGGGAGGGAAGTGAGGGTTATTCCCAAATACTGCTGCTGTTATGGTACCAGCGAGGCTCTTTTACGACGTTTGGTGGCCTTATAGTTAGTGCCTGACACTCAAATCGGAAGAGTAAATATTTTCAGGCCCTCACCTGAGAGGATATATATAGAGGAGTCCAGAACACTAACTAATCGGCCACCTCCCCTTTGCTCATGAGCTAGCCACCCCCCTTTGTTCAATCATTAATGCATCTTTATATCAAAGTAAATGTTCTTCAGACTGGAAAACTTCATTTGTCACACCCATTCCCCAAACCTCCTCCCCTCAATCCCTTAATGACCTCAGACCCATAGCCATCACCCCCCATCCCCAGCCTGTTGTGTGAGGACTTCATATTTGATTAGGCCTACCCCAACATTGCTGACATCATTGATCCTCAGCAATTTGGTAATATGAAGTCCTCAATAACCACCCATTGTCTAGTCAGCTTTCTTTACTTTATTTTTAAGAGCCTTGAGAAAAGAAAAATGACAGTTGCACTTGCATTTATTGATTTTAAGAAAGCTTTCGATCTAGTTGATCACACAATTGTTATCAAGAAAGCACTAGACATGGGGCTCAACTCCAACCTGGTATGTTGACTAGCTGACTTCTTTGACGAGTGACAACAGGCTGTGCGCTATCAGGGCAGCATGTCATCATGCACAAGTCTGACATGTGGAGTGCCGCAGGGTACAAATATGGGTCCGTTATGCTTCTTCATTATGATTAATGATGCCCTGACTGAAACACCTACTTGATGGAAGTATGTGGATGATTCTATGGTGGGTGTAACCATTGACAACACCTCCCCTGACTATGGGCCACTACAGGACACTCTTGACAGCCTTCAAACATGGACCACACACAACATCACCATAAATGCCTACAAGACTGTGGTGATGCATGTCAGTACCTGCACCACCCATGGACAGTCGTGAACAAAAGTTTCGTACCCCACTTGGCTGGCAGGAAGGCGAAGACAGTGTTAAAGATATGCTGAACGATCGGACAAACTGGTATTTTGAGTTAGTAACGAAACAGTGTGAGGTTCATTTTCACAAACCACAAACCGAAAGTCATGGAAAATGAACCTCACACTGTCATTACCAACCAGATACACCAGTTTGTCCGATCGTTCAGCATATATTTAACACTGTCTTCGCCTTCCTGTCAGCCAAAGGGGGTACGAAACTTTGGTTCGTGACTGTACCATCGCCTGCAATCACCATTATCACCTTTTTTCTGGCGCTATAGGACCTCGATGTTGCGGCGCCTAATATCCAGCAATCAATCAATCCTATCGTTAACATGTGGGAGCCGGAACGACAGAGAACCACAGCAGAGTTGTTACTGCACACCAGAGCACAGTGGGAGATTTTTTCGTGGAAAACTATTATTCTATAGCGAGGAGGCATGGTGCCTCAATGCCCAAGCGACTGCAGGCTGTAATTGAGAAGGAGGGTGGTTGGATACGACACTAGCTACAAGTTGATGAGTATTATAATGAAATATGTAATCTACAGTATTTCAAGCCTTAATGTGTTCATATAAGTGTATATAAATAGTGTATACACTGTATCTTATCGTAGCTACGGGTCTAAAGCAATACATATATAGGTGCTTATAATAATGATAAGAAAACAAAACAAACATTACACATGCTTAATGCAAACGTGAGGTCGAAGTAAAAAACTTCAGGTTATAATAAGTTAACAGTTATCATAATTGTATGACACCAACGTGTTCATCATTTACAGTGTGGTGCCTACAGACCCAGTTGGATTATGGGTTTGAATGCTTCGTGACGAGGACTTGTGAAGCTTTCAAAAACTGACAAAGTCATGTAAACAATAGCCAATAAATGTCTGATTTCAAGTTTCCCTGTTTTAATTAGTAATAACATTAGAGCTGACACAATATCCTCTAAATCTTGTGATTGGTTCACTAACACTGGCGTCTGAATGGCTGGCCTAGATCTTGACCTCAGATAAATAAGTAAGGGTAATAAATATATTTGTCATATATATCGGATTGTATTTGCATAACAAATATCACTTTTATTTCTATTGTGGTCTTGTTTGAGCATTAACATATTATGCAGCAACACACAGAATGATGGTGGTGGTGGTGGTAAGATGGAGTATAAAGGAATGCTGACATGGAGGGAGAGGAAAGTGAAATGAATAAGGGAGGACGGGGTGGGGGAGAACAGATGGAGTAGTTATTGGGTAATTAACATCTAACACTATAACTATTGGTAACCAGTTACACAATAAACGTTTCTTAGAAAATGTCGTGAATGATACAGGGTAACGATAAAGGATTTAGGCTACTTGAAATTTATTTCAACACTTTGTAGGTTGATATATTAGGTTGATATATATGGCTTGATATATTAGTAATAAAAAACTGGTGTAGTGTTAATTGTATTAGTTAAAATCTGTATTCATTTCAAATAATAAAGAATATACCATGGAATGTAGCATCAGAGTTGAATTTAGAATACAGAAGAAAACATAATAAAGGCGACAGTCGGCTTTGTTCGTTTATAATCTTTAGCTACTTGATCCAATAATTCTCTCCATCTCGATCACTGGTGAAGCTTTACCCCCTCTCCCCAACCCAACCCCTCCTCTCCTACCACCTTCAAGTGAGTGGTACACATCCATAATCACAAGTGGTTCGGGATTCAAATTTCTGGATGGCTCAACATTGGTAACGCTACGTGGTAAAGGCTCCCACATTACCCCCTATATAACTCCGCCCACATTTTTCCCCTCCCCCCTCCACCTGCCAGTGATACCATATCCACTGAGAAGGCAAGGGTGGAAGAAGTGTGGTCCATTGATCTGTCCGGAGCTGTACCTTTAGCTTCAATTATCTCACACCTACATCCCACTGTCCGACACTTGCTGGGCCTGCCACTTGATGTGGTTTGTCGACACCTGCTGAACCATCAGGTTTTGGAGGAGCTTCTGGTACGGCACCCTCGTTTTGGTGGATTTTAGTAGGTCATGATGTAACTATTTGTCGCGTGCTTGTACTTCAATCTGCTATGTTTTCAAGATGTGTGTGTGTGTGTGTGTGTGTGTAGTAATTTGATTCTCATGGGTTCTGTCTACTTGTACGTATAGTTGCATGCCTCTTGATTTACGCTACGGCGCAATTAATTAATAATAATAATAAAAAAAAACTACCTACATGTACAACTCATAAATAAGAGACGTTAAACAAGTTCATCTCATCTCATAATAATTATATACCTTTCTTGACAACCCATTATACTAAACCATCCCTCAATCTTATACGAGGGAGAGAAGAGAAGGGGGAGGGGGAGGGTGTATGTGTGGTGTGTCACTGACTCACCGTGTGACTGTCCGTGTGTGCCAGTGGATGTCCGGTGAGTGCAGTGAGAGGTTGGTTGGCAAACTTCCTTCCCCACCTCGATCATTACTATACTGACACCACCTACCATCATTCTTATCCATTTCCTGTCATATCACATTGTTAAGTATTATTTCTCGTCACGTTAAACATTGACCCAGCCATACTATATACATATTCTCTATCGTAGTGTTCGTGCTTGCTGAACTAAACTATTATATCTGGCACAAGTTAATGAAACATTCTCTACCATATTGCTGTTCATACTACCTAAATTTTTACTTGTTACATGTTTCTATCTTACTACAGTTATTCCTACTTGTATGATTATTCTCTTCAACATTACATTCCTCGCTGCCTTAATACTCCAACAATATTCTACTTACAGTACTTTTTTTACAGTTTCCTCTGTCATACCAAGTTTCCTGGCCAACTAAGCTCTTGCCACTCCACTCCAACCCACCATTAGGATACCATTACATCTCCTTTTCCTGCAGTTTTAATTAGCCTATATACTAATTACTTAATTGAAACCACACACCCCATGGAGTTTAACTCATACTTTTTGTTTATAGCTAGCCTACTTTCAACCACACACACACCCGCTGTAACTTCACCATTTTTATCACGCTTTAACTATTTTTCAAACCAACCTTTGTATTATTTTTTTTTCCAACAAAGTAGGCTACCGTATGTGACCACCCACATTATTATTATTATTAGTATTATTATTTCCTCACAGTCCCGAGATTAATCACATATTTTTGTTTATCACATGCAACAACATATAACTTTTACAACCAACCACAGTAACAGCTAATTCCTTCTACCACAGCAACTAACAACTAGGAACGTCTACCACAACTACCACCACTATCACAACAACTACCACCACCACGGAGACCTTCACAACGTGAGTATTAAAATGAGTAGCCTACTTAGCATTTTACTTTTTTTTCCTTGAATTGTTAATGCACAAAGACCTATACGTACACACAGAGATGCACAAAGACCTATACGTATACACAGAGATGCACAAAGACCTATACATACACACAGAGATGCACACAGACCTATACATACACTGTTACGTGTGCCTGAATTATTATTAATATGTATGTATTGTTATGCTGTTAACTGTGAGTTGTGGTAGTGAAGGCCTACTTCTGACAGTGCTGTGTCCGAAGATAGCTTACCTATTTCACTGCATTTTCTTTGTGTACTTATGTTATAAGGCCGAGAGTGTCGTGGCCTGTTATGTTTTCTAGATTAGTACACATCCCTTCCCCCTCTTATGGGTTTTGGTGGGAAAATTGTCCGTTTCCGTATCAAGTGACCACCAATAGTAGTTAATTAATGAGAGCATGTGTGATGGGTGTTTAAGTCTATGTTAACCGAACAGTTCGGAGACGTTCCTATGACTCTGTTGTAACATGTTCACTCTCTTTGTCTAGCCAACTGTATATAAGCAGGGGATTGAGCCTGTGGGTTTAGATACTAGCGAGACTTGGGACGATAAACAGTGTGTGTTTTGTAAGTGATTGAGTGTGGTAAGAGTCGGGAGGAGACACGCAGACGTATCGGATAAGTATAATTGTATTTACTTCTACATTTTTCTCAAAATGAAATAGGGTCACACTCTCTTATATATTGGGGTAACTATTACTATTATTATTATTATATATATTTGTGATTGTTATTATTATATTATTACTTGTATGTTGTGATGCATTAATGTTCCATTATTATATATGCCAGTGTTGTGCTAACTTACTATTATTATTGATTGAATAATTATGTGCTTAAGTGTTTTGCGTTATTGATGTGTGGTTATTGAAGTGATGACACAGTGGTAGTGATTTATTGAGTGATTATAGCAAGTGCATTATTTAATCTGGGAACTCTCTCATATTCTGTCATAGTTGGGAATCCTGATTTCATTTATTAATTATTTTAATGTTAATTGTTTGTCTTTGTGTTTGTTCATATTATTAATATATTATAGAAAGTCAGAGTAGTTTTTCTATCATATTTATTCATTATACCTGAACCTGGGTATATGTTTGGACGGTCTCTTAGGGTTGTGCTATCATTCTTTCATATAGGCTGGGTTTGTACTTTTACTTACAATTCATAACTCTGATAGTCAGATAACTGCCACCCAGTGCTACTTTATTCTGTTGATAGCTAACGTCGGGGCAAGTCTAGCCTAGCGACTAGTGAAGTACCGTATCTCTACCCTCCGTCCATAACAACACACAGAGATGCACAGACCTATACATACACACAGAGATGCACACAGACCTAGACACACACACAGAGATGCACACAGACCTATACATACACACAGAGATGCACACAGACCTATACATACACACAGATATGCACACAGACCTATACATACACACAGAGATGCACACATACGTAGACATATACACAGAGATGCACACAGACCTATACATACACACAGAGATGCACACAGACCTATGCGTACTGTACATACAAACATTGGTAAATAATTACAGTGGTATTGGCTATTGTACTTTTTTACGATGCATTTTTATCTGTGATTTGAAGTTCTACATAGCTTATTATTATAGGTTTTTTCAATATTTGAAGGACTCATTTACCTCCAGTTTTCTGACTATATCACAGGTTCCCTTAAGGGGGTATCACACTAGCACCGCGTACGAGGTACACGCGGGACTGCCTCCATATCGTCCCGTGAACGAGGAGCCGCGGCGGCATTCACGGGACAAAGCTGGAATGGATCCTTAGCCAAGACCGTTCCTCGTATACAGCACCAAGTCAATAAATGATGTACTTATATAAATTAATTCTAAGTAAAAAAGGTGGAATAATATAAGAAAACATTTTTGCAATACAAATATTTTCGAACAACAACAAAAAACACACTTAAAGTAGAAAATACGATGTCGATATTTTACTGTTTTTACATCCTGTAGGGACGGGTACACGTGTGGTCTTCATTGAATGCAAACATGGACAATAAAATCAAGCCTATGGTAGTGCTTCCTCTTTTCTTCTTCAAAACTATTAATTACAAGGACCAATGCAGTCACAAACTGGTCATTATCATCCATAAGATTCATGTTGTTGTTTACGTTTTATGGCGGTGGTGGTGTGACTCATCTGGTATACAAAGAACCTGGCAGGCTACCAGCCCGCCGCCCGCGGTAGTGTGATAGCTACTGCCCAACCGTTCCTGGTACCTCATACCACCAGTCCCGCGTGTACCTCGTACGCGGTGCTAGTGTGAAACCCCCTTTAATTATCAACTCACCAGCCAATCATGCATCTGACCCACATAGCCTAGCCTAGCTACTTTTCACGCCATCCTCACACGGGGATATTTTTAGCAGTATACGAGCAAACTTTCCTCCGTTCTCACGTCAATTTGGATTGATCTGATAATGAGAAAGAAAACTGTCATAGAAATAGGCCAGAAAGACCCTGTATAGGACTATTGAAGGAGAATAAATAAAGGTAATAGAAAGATGCATTGCGACACCTAGCCAGGAAGACGAAGGAATTAAAACACACCTACTATAAATTACCTACGTTCTCCAGCATTATTTTCGATGGTACAGTCGCAGCACATAATTCTTAACCAAATAATATTATAGGGTGAAAGGGGAAGTGTTTTCAAGGACTATGTACCGCGACTGTATAATTATATACCATGAATTACCACAATATATTATCCACGAATCTAAATGGAACAACAAATGTGGCCTCTAAGGATGGAGGAAGGAGGAGGGATGGTAGTGCGATGGAACCTTTAACCCCTAAAGACCGGTTGACGTGATAGAGTGTCTTACGTAAGGAACCGGGTAACAGCACCTACCGTCACAGCGATTTAGCGCTATTTCATGCCCTGTAGGGCTAGTTTTTCTTGTCGTTGGTCGAGAAAATACACTCACAATATCGATCCGTTACCCACTCAGTCGATTCTCGGACCCCACGATGGCTGGGCGATTTTTAAGTAATTGCCCTTGTCAGAATTTGTGCTCTAATGATCGTAAGACAATACCGTAGTGAATATATGTACAGCTCCGGACAAAACTTTCTCGACTCGTATGGCAGCATTTGGCATCTGATAGGGTGATGGGGGTTGGAGTTAGGGGAGACTCTTCACTAAATCTTAATATTCAGTGTGTGTGTATGTGTGCTATCAGTGGGAGGACCTGTGTATGTATGTATGATAGTATACTTAGAGCCAGTGTACAGTAGTTTGTGCTTCTCTCAAGATTCAGAGTTGCCAAATGCTGCCAACCAAGTCGAGAAAGTTTTGTCCGGAGCTGTACGTGAGTGACACCATGATATTACTACAAGGTTACAAATTATTATTTAGTGTATAGATTATGACACACGATACATAATGGGGTAGTAATAAGAAAATAACACCACAAAACACACCCATACAGGCACAATTGATAGTAAATATATGTGCTTCCTACGGTACAAGTCGGTTTGTTTATCATTTTTTAAGTGACAGTTATTCCTACAAGTGTTCATACTATTATTAGTGTTGAAATCATGACATACGATACATAATAGTAGTAATACGAGTGAGTTGACAATGGAGTTACGCGGGAAACTGTACACTAAGCCGTGGTCGAGTCTATCCCGTGTGTACATACAGACATACTGCAGATTCGCGCGCAGACATGGTCTACTTAAACTCGCTCTATCTCCACAACTATTCATCGTACAGCCCTCCCGATGGTACTATTGGAAAGAGGAAGAGTTGAAGGTAAGGATGGAATAATTTTGAAGTCAGTACACTATATAGGTTAAGAGTGTGAACGTTGTGAATATAGGGCAAATCGAGGAATTTTGACGCTAGCGGCAGGGTAGAAATGTGGAGGCAGGGACCCCCCCCCTCCCGGTCTGCAGCGGTTAATTCTCTTTTGGTACATTGCAGTGCCTTGATTCCTCCAAAGTATGCTAGGAAACAGGACCAGAAGAGCAAAAACAAGGGCGTTCTGTTGCTTGGAATTGTTTGGAGGATTAAGTAGCTCCAAATTTACCAACAGTGAATTTCCTCCTTTAAGCTGCATTCAAACCACAAATGGTGCGTTAAGTCATAAGGGATAGATAAGGTCAACTTTCAATCCTTTTAGAGTGCCACCAAGTGTTTCTCATTAGGTAAATTAAGTTGCTTGAAGGTATAAACATAACCCTGTTTAAATCATTATAAAATATTAACACACTGATATATTTTGTTGAGACATTGTGTAGCTGTCCACACCTTACAATTCATATAACTCTTATAGATATATGGTCAATGTAAGGTGGAACGTGATTGGATGAACTTTGAGTGTTAGTGAAAATGTTACTTTTTACAGCCATATCTTTGCTTAACTTTACCATTGAAGCATAAGTCTTTTGTATTGTATTGTAAAGAGGCTGTGGGTTTTGTATGGGTCAAGGACACTGTACAGTCATGGGTGATAGTAGTGGTCCAAGGAGTGTTGGAAAGCAACTGAACAGAGTTCCAACAAGTGAATTTTCAAAACCATTCTCAGCATTGAGAAATATTTAGAAGACTCACTTTGTGGAACTCTGTTCAGTTACTCTCCAATACTCCTTGGACCCTGATCCAGCACGCTACATATCCACTGGTCAGTATTTAGTATTTGATCACCACATTGTACAGTTGTGCACCACAATCCTTAGCCCGCCTGAGTAAAGTTCAAGATGACGACAGCACACCCAAAGCCTCCATTGGTTAGAAATGTGTCTGTGAGGCCTGGTGGTGGTTTGGGTGGGCTGTCGTCCAGAGATCTTTTGCATAATTAAGATCCCAAGCTTGGATTCAGTTGGACTGCAAGTTAGATATTCACCCTTCGGTTATAATTATTTTTGCATCAGTATTCTGTTACTGATTATACAGTTGATGTTATTATGAATATTTTGCCAATCTAAATTATTCCAAAACATAAAGATACCGATACTATAAACAAATTAGCATAGAGTAACTGATATCCTCTATGCAGACGATGGTATAATATATATATATATATTTAATTATTATTTCAAAGACATGAAGAAAAGATTATAATGTATGGAGTAAGTATGTATGTCTCCTTCCAGGCTGGTAAATGAGGAACAATCAAGCAGGAAGATAGAGCAAAAATCCAAATCAAGGACCTCTCCTACCAGCAGTTATTGATTTATCAACAAGTGAGTTGGTTCTAGCACTTCAGCCTTATTTACTTGTTCATTTATTGTACACTCGGGCTGTAGTCCAGAAACCACCGCCTGCTTCAGATCGCGGGCTTCGACTCAGGTGAACCAGAGACTATTATGGGATTACAGTCGTGGATATAATTTTCAAATACATATGGATAACTGAAGGAAATAGAATATTTAATTAATGGTTTCACGGTCGTGTATGATGTTGTTATTGTCCTTAATTGTAAGTACCGGTAGCTACTTGCAGTAAATTAAAAGATACATGTGTGTGTGTTACAATAGTGAGTTGTTGAAGTTCCTAAAGCTGTCTGGTCCAGCAGCCCCGAGACTCTGTTGTGTTGTTAGTAAGTGTAGTTGTGTACATTGCACTCTTCCATAATGTCTTTAATAGAGTGGAGTTACATCCTGGACTGGTATCCACAATGGCTTTATCTACCTTCTGATATGTCAGAAGGGCCGGGTGGTGGCCACATCGTAGCCTGGCCCGGTGGACTCAGATGAGTAGATGTCAGCAAGGTCTATACAGTACTGTATAGACCTTGGATGTCAGGAGGCCGTGCAAGCAGCTGAATATTATTCTTGTAGCTTAGCTGTGCAGCCTGTGATTATCTTTAGGGCTCTATTCTGTAAGGTCTGAAAGGTGTTGACAAGAGTCTCAGTGAGGTTTCAGGCCCAGGCAGGACTTGCATAATCAATCACTGATCGGATATATTGTTTGTACACTGTGGTTGTGATTTCTTTGCTGTGTCCAAATGTTGTGTTCGCTAGTGATCTGTATGTTATATGAAGTATTTTTTTTGTGTGTGTGTGTGGTATAGGTGTGTTGTTTATGCTGAGGTGTGGTGTGTAACGGTGTTCTGCGTTCCAGTTGGTGAAAAAGCTGACAGTTGACTTGGTGGGTGCTATTTTAAGTCTGTTTGTGGTAAACCAGGCATTAAGTGTGTTGAGGTAGGGTTGGAGGATTGAGAATGGCTGTGTCTGCATTTCTGTGTGTACAGCTGCGGTCTGGAGTTCGTGGGCCAACCAGGGTTGAGAGTATGAACCCTGCATCACCCTTACTTGACTGCGAGTTACTATCCAGACGAGGAGTCTCACATGTAGAGTATCTCGCTGAGGGTTGTTCGCACGGATATCCCAACTTTGAACCATACTTTTTTTTTTTCTTACTCCTACACGTCAGTTACAACTTTAACCTTTAGCATGTTTATACTAATGTGACTATTTTATGTAGTAGTGAAATATAATTGCATTAATGAATAATACTTCATTATATATTGTCATTCATAATAATTTATTAATTTCTGCAAATATTTACAATATTTCTAACATATAATTTCTAATCAATATTTCGTGGAGGAGTAATAGTAATGAAAACAGGTCAGTATTTAAGGACAATTTTATTCAGATATGAATCTAAACTTATATACAGTGTTGTACTATCTCATTTATAGTTTGGAATCTATCTTTTTCAGAGTAGTGATAATGGAACAATAAATAATAAACTAGCATGTGTCCATGACTGAGATAATAATTATCTTCGAATTGCAGATTAAAATAGCCGTTAGCTTATCTGAAAACATCTCTAAGTGATGTTATGTAAGACATCTTGAGATAATAACTCATAGTGTATCAGCAACAAGAACGTCACATAGGTAAAAAGACAATTACTATTTTGCTGATTATATTTCAATACAGTATATAAACGCCAAGCCATATTCGTGTGTTTGCGTGGCAACTGGGGTGGTGGGTTGGTTCCATGGTTCCATGGTGAGGAACAAAAATATTTCGAAGCGTGATTTCGGTAACTTTATCCGAGGTGAAGTCGATACCGCAATATTTGGTTCTGGTTAGCAGCTGTGGAGAATCCCCAGGAATCGGAGAGACGTGAACTTACTCCTCAGAGAAGTATGGTTCAAAGTTGGGATATCCGTCTGAACAACCCTCAGCGAGATACTCTACATGTGAGACTCCTCATCTGAATAGTAACTCACAGTCAACTAAGGGTGATGAAAGGGTTCATACTCTCAACCCTGGGTGGCCCACGAACTCCAGACCGCAGCTGTACATGTGAGTCTTATGTCGTCTGCGTAGGAGGCTATGTGTATTTGTGGTGCCTGGGGTGTTGATATGTCATGCATGTATAGGTTGGAAAGGGTGGGTGAGAGCGCAGAACCTTGAGGGACACCATTGGTGAAGTTTTTGTTAGATGTCTGACCAGCAAATTAAGGGTAAATGTATTTAATGCATTTGCGACGGAAATAACCAAAAAATTATGTACAGTAGGCTCGCCATATAGGCACTAAATTGGGAGACCAAAACCTACGGCTATATCGAAAACACCTATATGGAACCGTTCACTCCATGTATTAAATAAAATATGGTCAGCAGACCACCCTTGGACCAGACATTGGAGTGGGAGTACACCAGGGATCAGCTCTTAGTCCACTACTCTTCATCACAGTAATGGAGGAGGCTACTAAATTGGCAAGAGGAAATGGTCCGTGGGAACTGCTATATGCCGATGATCTGGTCTTGACAGCAGAATCAAAGGAAGAAGTAACAAATATGTTTAACAGGTGGAAGGAAACGATGGAACAGAGGGGGCTGAAAATAAACATGGAAAAGACAAAAATGATGGTGACTGGAAACAAGGCTCGAAAATTAATCCAGTCAGGAAGATGGCCATGTGGATGTTGTGGAAGAGGAGTGGGAACAAACTCAGTGCTGTGTACTGAGTGTAATAAATGGTGTCACCAACGATGCTCGGGTTTGATAATTCTCCGAGGTGTGCGGAACTTTGTATGTCCTAGATGTGTGAGGATGGGGATGGGTAGTGATAGTGATAGTGATGAAGAGGATGCCGGGTTGATGGTAAATGGAGGCGTGTTAGAGGAAGTGCAACAGTTCTGCTACTTGGGAGATGTGTTGGACTGTGAAGCAGGAGTGGAAAGAGCGGTAAGAGCGAGAGTAGCAACTGCATGGGGAAGATGGCGAGAAATGGCCAGTTTATTGGTGAACCGCAGCATAGGGCTGAAGACCAGAGGAAGGACATACGAAGCCTGTATGAGACCTGCTCTTATGTATTGAACAGAAACATGGGCATTGACAAACAGACTGATGGAGGTTATACGCAGCTGTGACCGTAGAATGCTGAGATACATGGCAGGAGTAAGGTGGCAAGATGGGAGGTCTAGCAGTGAAGTGGCAGAGATGTGTGGGGTTGAAGACCTTTCTGTTAGGTTGAGGCAGAGAAGACTGAGATGGTTTGGACATGTGTGAAGAGCGGAGGGGTGTGTGTTGAGTGAGGTGGAGCAGGTGAGAGTCGAGGGCCGGCGACCGGTGGGAAGGCCCAAGAAAAAGTGGAAAACGTGTGTAATGGAATATATGAATTTAATGGGAATAGAAGAACATATGGTACAAGATAGACAGATGTGGAGAACTGTCATCGCCCGTCCAACCCCATCCTAAATGGGAAAATATGGACGTTAAACGAAAATGGTGATGATGATGAGACCACCCTATGTGACATAATAATGTGGCCACCAGGTGTCACTAATAGGTGTTCCCCATGTGTGCCGCCACCACGCAGTCCACGCTCTCCCCATCAGTATTGCCAGGTGGAGGGAAATTTATGTTTTAGGATATTTAGAAGCCCTCAAAGAGAAATTATATAAAGATTTTTCAACAGTCAACAGGGAAATTTCTACCAGACGAAATATCAATGAGGCATTTAATGTTCAAGAGTAAACAGGGAATTATTAAGAAAAAAGGGAAATTCTAAAGGTGAAGTTGGGGAATTTTATTGTTTTGTGTGCCTACGGCAAACTGTGTGCCTATCAAACCATGTTAGAACATTTTTAGTCTTGCCTAGTTATTCGTGTGCATAATTCAAATGATACAAGTGTACACGCTGGTCCTATAGGCTGGTTATATATGGTGTGACCTTGAGCTATCTGTTACGTGAGGTGACGTGAGTCACGTGAGACTGGAGTGTGGCCCCTTCGTGAAGGGAGAGTGGAGTGACGAGTGTTAAAATTGAAGAGAAATGTATTGTACTGTACTGTTACTTTACAAATGTAAATACAGTATTACAATTCGTGTTAAGCATATTAAATGCATATAACAATTTGTATTAAGGTTTTCGCAGACGACTCATGACTGAAATGAGTCGTCGGCATGAGTGGTATTGGTGGAGGCAGTAGGGTGAAGGGGGGAGATGGCGTGATACCGTTTGTTTACATTTTATTGAGCATACTCTGATGTTTCCTCCTTTCTCTGTTATTGAATTAACTTCCTTCTTTATATGGAAGGATATGGCCTTCCGTTTTGTAAATGCACTACCTGGCATGATTGAGTGTTAAAGTTAGTGGTTAACTCGTAACTACTAAAAACGAGCGAGTCACACACAAGGTGACAACGCATGCTCGGCCTATATTCCCTTGTTTACCACCCTTTAATAAATGTAGAAAATAATTAATTAGTAAATAAATTGTTAAAAAAAAAAACATTGTCACACACACAACACAAAGATGTTTGGTGACAGGTTGGTGTCTTAATATTATATGTATTATTGGAACTGAAGTATGATATAATATAATGTGGCCTTGATATATGTTAAAATAACAGATGCTGTTTATAGTGACAGGTTGGTATCATAAGGGACCCTGTGATGTAGTTAGATAAATGAAGGTAATTGAGTCTTTCAATTACTGCTATAAACACCACCTTCATGGAAGGAGTTTGTTTTGTGGTGTACTCAGGAGGAATCAGAATCCAATAATTCTCATATACGATCACAGGGTCCATAATATTATATGTATAGTATATGTAGGACTGAAGCCTACAGGTAGTACAGTATTTATATGATATGATATAATATAATATGGCTTGCAATAACTGTAGAAATGTTGAAAAAGTGTGTGTGTTTGTGTGTATTGGAGTTTGTGGAGTGGATGTTGCTGATCTTGTAAACCTTGAATAAACAATGAATAAATCCTTGTATCCACCACTGTCTTCATTTTACACCCAGTTCCTCATTGAAGACCACCAAATATATGTGTGTTCCCAGGCTTCTGTTATTATTACAATTCTCACCCTATGTTAAAAGGATAGTGTGTATGTGTGTTCCCAGGCTTCTGTTATTATTACAATTCTCACCCTATGTTAAAAGGATAGTGTATGTGTGTTCCCAGGCCTATGGCAGAGATATCAACTATCAATACTCGTCTCAATGCCATACAATACTTTGCTGAAAACTGTGAACTTTTTTACACTCTCCAGGTTTGGTAATGATTTATGGATTAATTTGTCTTTATGACATGCATACTGCACTTTAACTCTTTGTTAATGTGCTTGAAATTTGTTAGTGACTTTGGGGCTGTTGGGTTTTTCCAGTTGTGTTGAAAAGCAAACCACCTTTACCCTCAGTTAAGAGGCCTATAGCCTATAGACCTATATACTGTACATACATAACTACCATTTCTACCATCACCATCATCAGTACCATCATATCTACTACAATCAGGAGTACCATCCCCATCATCAGTACCATCACCATCATCAGTACCATCATATCTACCACCATCACCATCATCAGTACCATCAATTTTACTATCACCATCACAACTTCGACCACTACCATCACCACCTCGACCACTACCATCACCACCACTTCTAACACTACCATCACCTTCATCACTTCCACCACCACTACCATCACTACCACTACCACCATCACCACTTCTAACACTACCATCACCACTTCCACTATCACCACCACTTCTAACACTACCATCACCACTTCTAACACTACCATCACCACTTCTAACACTACCATCACCACTTCTAACACTACCATCACCACTTCTAACACTACCATCACCTTCATCACTTCCACCACCACTACCATCACTACCACTACCACCATCACCACTTCGACCACTACCATCACCACTTCCATTATCACCACCACTTCTAACACTACCATCACCACTTCTAACACTACCATCACCACTTCTAACACTACCATCACCACTTCTAACACTACCATCACATTCATCACTTCCACCACCACTATCATCACTTCCACCACCACTATCATCACTTCTACCGTCACCATCACCACTACTTCTACCATCACCATTTTACACCCAGTTTTTCATTGATGACCACCAAATGTATGTGTGTTCCCAGGCTTCTGTTATTATTACAATTCTAACTTGTGTTAAAATGATTGTGTATGTTGTGTTATTCATTATCATACACACTAAGTGATTTACTCACCCTGTATTAAAAGGTTAGTGTGTGTGTGTGTGTTTCCAGGCTTGTGCTATTCATTACCATTGCCTTGGAGGCAGGGAGAAGTGCCAGAAGACTAGACTGGAGTAGAGCCATAATTATGACTCTGTATAAGGAATGGTATGGGGAGTAGGGATGAGTATGGTAGCTATAGTGGAAAAAAGCCTTCTTAGTGTGACAGGGAAGGTGTATGGGAAGGTTCTACAAGGAACCTCAGATCTCTCTAGGGTAATTTTGGAGCTATCTGATTCCTCCAAACCATATTATTATGTCATTTCAGAGAGAGAGAGAGAGAGAGAGAGAGAGAGAGAGAGAGGTAATGGAGGGAGGTGGGGGTAGAGGATGGAGACGGAGTGTAAAGGAGGGGGGGGGGGGTATGTGGAGAGAGAGAGAGCAGTGTTGCCAAGTCTGTTTGACGAAATTTCTATAATCTCCCCATTGGTACAGTTGGCTCCACTTCCGCGTTGACCACTGCGAGTTGCCAATGTTGAGCCACCCAGATATTCGAATCCCGAACGAAGCGAAGCACTCATGACCTCCATCTCCCCAACTCAGTCGCGAGCTGATGGGATGGAGACACGAGCACACTCATCATGGGGTCGCTTCTACCTGACGAGTTATGGGGAAATGAAAGAGAAAGAAGGGGGGGGGGGTATGGAGGGGCTGGTGGAGGAAGAAAGAACAAGAGAGACGCCAATAACCGTGGCTGTAGAGACGTTTTCTTGAAGATTTATGGTTGACTTTGGGTGAAGGGACTAATGGAGATGGAGTTCACATTAAAAAACTTATATAATTAAGTATTGAATTTTATCATTGTCATCATAACATTATTATTTTCTACTCTCATTATGTAGGCTAAGTATCGTTCGATATCAGCAGAACTGTAATGACATCAGATGGGATGGGTGTCTATAAAACTTGGACATATGTAATAGAATTGCTATACTCAATGATAAATGTGTTTCAACAATAATGAATATATTAAACAAAATTATGAAAACCACAATTATCCATATATTATATGTGAAAAGAATATTCTGTGGAACGGAATGAGACAATCAAATCTCTCCAGCAGAATATAGGCTTATTTCTGGTTAAGTGAGGGTTCGAGTCATGTGAACCACAGTTCCCTTTACACATACACACACACACACACACCAATCCGACATCTTGTAGCTTTCGCAGGCTTACCAACTTAACGCACGGGGGGAAAAATAACTTGTTCTACGTTACATATAGTGTATTATTGGATTACAAGTAAATTTCTGGCCATATCAAGGAAATCATTAACATGTAGACATAGTAGGATAAAGCTAGTTACTATTTGTGAAACATATGATAATCAGTGGTGACAACCTTTGAGATGTCAGCCTTCATAACACTACAGATTTATAATGACGAGTATT
Organism: Petrolisthes manimaculis; assembly: GCA_034508575.1. NCBI lineage: Eukaryota > Metazoa > Arthropoda > Malacostraca > Decapoda > Porcellanidae > Petrolisthes > Petrolisthes manimaculis. The sequence continues at coordinate 17,351 of JAWZYT010003916.1, read as the reverse complement.
TATGTGCACACAATAATACAAAGGATTAATTCAATAGAAGACTACCATCAGCATCTTGCTATTATTTTTAATACTTACTTTATGATGATATTACTGCACCTTGTATTCCACAATATTTATATAATAAAACTCTTAATAGTGACAACATTAAAATAAAATAAAATATACAGAAATACAAATTCCAGTTCCATTTCTATAAAGCATTACATATTTGTCTTCCATTCTTCTTATTGTTTATAATTATGAATTTAGATGCGGCCTATAGGCCTATATATTACGTCTAATTATCACCCACAAGACTTAATTATTAATTTTGGCAATCTAGCAAACTAATGTATTTTGAGAGCCAGAACTGTTACATATAATTCTCCCGACAAAGAGAATATATATGTTTGTCACCTTTGATTCTCCAGGTTTAATAAAAACAGTGGATAATCGGTAAATTTTTACTTAATAATTTGGTTATGTAATTATTGATTAATGTAAATTTACAATGGATAACAATATTTTTATTACTTGAACATTTTGAGCTAATTATCACACAGTTCATAATGTGGCGAAATAATATCAGTTATATATCCAACTCGAAAACATTAATCAGTTATTACATATCATTATCTCCGTCTAACTCGTAGACACAACTAATTCAATTCATCCTACCATATCTTCACTCACGTCGCTCATACATTCATCCCCAACCACCATCATTTTTCCTTCCCATTTCTCCTTTCCACCAGTGAATGCTTCTAATGAAACTTTCAGTGGATGGTGCGATAGTTCTATATGAGTCAGAAGTGGCAACACTCCACCAGCCCCTCCACAACCTGCCCCCATCTCTTCCTCTTTCTCACCCTCACCTCCCCCCTCCATAACTCGTCAGGTAGAAATAACCCCATGATGAGTGTGCTCGTGTCTCCATCCCATCAGCTCGCGACTGAGTTGGGGAGATGGAGGTCATGAATTTGAATTTATTTATTGATGCAACTAGGCATCTGGCGGCGCAACAGCTAGGGTCATATACCGCCCAACACAAAATTATTATCCTCAACTAACAAAATCACAAACTCCCGAAAGGGACACGCATCATAACTAAATTACACACAAATTATAAACACACACCATTACTAAAAGAACGCGTCAACTTAACTAATATATAAAAAATAATCAAGACTATAGTCAAACTCACAGGTTAAGGCCGTTCTGGCTGGGTCACCAGGCGGATAGGAATTTCCGGTGTGCTGCCATGTCTGTTACTGACCACTAAGAGGCCTACAAATCCCTCTCTCTTTCTCCTGTTGCTAAGTGTTAAATGAATAGGTTAAACTTACTCAGTTATATAATAAAGTAATTTACATTTATACGTGACAATGTTTTTGCTGGAAAATCAATTACTGAGTTTATTTTTCATTAAGTTTGGCAACACAGCATATGCTGCATTGCCAGTTGTACCCTAGGTACAATGACACGTGGAGTACCTGACCTCACCCCAGATTTGTTAATCCCCACCAAGCATGGAGTCCACATATGTCATTCATTCCTCGTTTGTCAGCCACCATGGACACATCTCTTCCCGCGTCTCGTTGCTCCCGTCTACACAGCCGAGAGAAGGAAATGATTTACAATGTAAATCAATACTTCCTGGAGGAGAAGGCAAATGGAGGAATTTTATTGCCAACCGCACAGGCGTATGTTCGGACAGCTAGAGCCACCAAAGTCAGTGAAAGGACAGTAAGAAGAATATGTTCCAAGCCAAACCAAGAACAGTGGACTGAAAGTGAACATAAACAGCCTGTGTTTTCATCACCAAAGAAGTCCCGGAAGCCTGCAACTGTAACAAATTTTGACGAATTTGATCAGTGTGTCCTAAGAAGAACTGTTCTGGAGTTTTATGAAAGGCACGAACTTCCAACAGTACACAAAGTCACTGAAGAACTAAGAGAAAAAATAGGATACCAAGGTAGTGTTGAGTCCATTCGCAGAGTTTTGTTGGAGATTGGTTTTAAATTTTCAAAGGTTGATGGGCGCAAGTTCCTTATGGAACGACACGATGTTGCTGTGACTCGCACCAGATTTTTACACGAAATGCAGCAAGCCAGACAATCTTTTGAGAACTTTGTATATCTTGACGAGACATGGGTTAACCAAAATTATACTCTGGACAAATGTTGGATTGAAACATCATCCAAACAGGCAACGGGGATCAAACCACCATCTGGGAAAGGAAGCCGCTTTATAATAGTACACGCAGGTACGAAGGAAGGATTTATCAAGAATGCATCACTGATTTTTCAAGCAAAAAATGATGGCGATTATCACCATCAAATGAATGCTGCAGTCTTTGAAGGCTGGTTTAAGACTCAACTGATGCCAAACATATCCCCTAACTCTGTAATAATTATGGACAACGCATCATATCATTCAACACTACTTGAAAAAAATCCAACTTCATCTTGGAGGAAAGAAGCCATAAGGGAATGGCTGGTAAAGAAGGGCATACAATTACGTGACGGTATGTTAAAGGTAGAACTTTATGACCTTGCCAAGACACTTTGCAATGGCAAGAAAACTTACCATACTGACACAATAGCAGCAAAAGCAGGACACAAAGTTATACGACTACCCCCATACCATTGCCAATACAACCCAATTGAACTTATATGGGCACAAGTCAAGACATACATTGCCAAGAGAAACACATTCAAAGTAGCTGAACTGAAGCCTTTGGTTGAAGAAGCTTTAGGCAATGTAACACCTGAAAATTGGAAGCAGGCTGTAAAGCATGCAGAGAATCTCCAGGAACAGGATTCTATGCAAGATATAGCAGTAGAGAGATTTGTGGAGTCATTTGTGATCCACATAAAAGAAAGTACAGAAGACGAACAATCTGAGTAAATAGCAGAGAGAGGATTAGGCCTACTGGGGAAAACCTCGATAAAAAAAACGCACCTATAGACTTTGACCCCTGTGGTGGTGTGGAAGAAAAGTCAAAATGGGGGAGAATAAACTATGATAAAATAAGAGTTTTGCATCTCTATCACTGTGACTCTGATCATTATGACACACTATTATTATTATATACCAGTTGGTTATGCTTTATGATAGAGGGAGAGAGAGACAACCAAGGTACTCAAGAGTGAAAAAGGTGTGCAGTGATGGGAGTGGAGAGCAGGAGGACCTGGGATAATTAGGGGTGTGGTGGGATATAGTGTGGCGCGTGGCAAGTTTGACATGTCAAGCTATTTATAGGCCTCCTCTTGGTTGTCAACAAAAGAAGTGGCAACACAGCGGAAATTCCTAGCGGATTAGTGACCCAGCCAGACCGGCCTTAACCTGTGAGTTTGACTATAAATAATATTTAAACACCATAAGTATAATAAAATCACAATTTATGGAGGAGGCCAGCCTCCTCCACATAGGAGAGGGTGTTCCTTCCCACACTACAAGCCTCCTCCCTGAGCACCCGGGAGAGACTGTAAGAACCGTCACCCACCCGGTACTCGGAGAGGTGCCTACGACGCAGGTCCCCAAAACTGGGACACTCAACAATAATATGCCTCACTGTCAAAGGGACCAGACAATCATCACAGTAGGGAGGGTTAATCCTGTCCATTAAAAAGCCATGAGTCAATAATGTGTGGCCAATGCGGAGACGGACAAGAGCCGTCTCCCACCGGCGGGACAGGCCGCTGTAGCTCCACAAACCAAGGCGTTGGCGGATGTCACGGAGCTTGTTAGCCCTGACTGCGTCCCATCTGTCCTGCCAGCAGGAACAAACGGCAGCATCTATATAGGGTCGAAGGTCCACTGCAGGGACAGGATGACGCCCGGCAGGAGGCCGAGAATTGGAGACCACAGCCTTAGCCAGGGCATCAGCTCGCTCATTACCATCGACACCCACATGGGCCGGGACCCAACAGAAAGTGACTTTGCGGCCACGACGACCCAGGAGGACAAGCCACTCAAGGATGGCCAACACCAGGGGATGGGGAGAGTTAAAATTGCACAAGGCCTGCAAGGCACTACAGGAATCACTATAAATAGTAAAAGAAGGCTGAGGGAGAGTAAAAATCACTTGAATGGCATATAAAATGGCCGAGAGCTCAGCAGTGAAAATCGACATGACAGAAGGAAGTCTACCACCACGGCAAAAGTCAGGAAAGACAACTTCAAAACCAACTCCAGCATTAGACTTTGACCAATCTGTGTACACAGGGAGGGACTCCCTGTGAGTGAAGGCATGTTCTAAAAACAGGGAACGAGCCACTGGAGGAGGAAGAGATTCTTTTTTGTCTGTAAAACAGGTGCAGGGAAAAACTTCTGGAAGAAGCCATGGAGCCACCCTGGGGACCCTCACAGGACGAATCTGGAAATCTTCAATTCCCATCTCCTCCATAGCCTTCCTGACCCGGAAGCCAAAGGGCCAAGGTGTACGAGAATGTGAAAGGTAATAATTAGACATGATATCAGATGACACCGCCAAGCAAGGAAGGGAGTCGGGAAGTCGATGTAATCGATGCCAACAACGAACCATTGAGGACTGGCGACGGAGATCTAGAGGTGGTTCGTTAGCGTCCACCAGGAGACTGGGGATTGGTGATGACCTGAATGCTCCAGTTGCCAGACGTATCCCAGCATTATGAACAGGGCCTAAAACTCTGAGACGGACATCTGTGGCAGAGGAGTACACCTCACACCCATAATCAAGTTTTGACCTAATAAAAACACTGTATAGGCGAAGGAGGGTGGCCCGATCAGCCCCCCAGGTAGTATGGCTCAGAACCCTCAACAGATTAAGAGCCTTGAGGCAAGAGACCTTAAGTGTACGTAAGTGGGGAACCCAAGTCAATCGTTTGTCGAAAAGGAGACCCAAAAAGCGAGTCTCATCGACACAGCGTATCCGATGACCATACATGAATAAGTCCGGATCAGGGTGGACACCTCGGATGCGGCAGAAGTGCATAGCAACCGTCTTGGCAGGAGAAAATCAAAACCCATGAGAACCAGTCCAACATGACACTCTTGTCAAGGGCAAGCTGCATGCGCCGCTCCGCCACTGACATACGGGAGGCAGCAAACTAGACTGCTAGGTCATCAACGTACATCGAGTTGGCTATACCGTCCGGAAGGGATGAGGCAATGGCATTAATTGCTACTGCAAACAATGTGACACTGAGGACACTTCCCTGAGGGACGCCCTCCTCCTGTGCAACAGATGCTGAGAGAGCTGTACCAACCCTTACAGAAAAACTACGACAACTAAGAACCTCTTTAAGAAAGCGTGGAAGGCGACCTCGCAGGCCATATACATGGAGCTGCTGCAGGATGCCATATTGCCATGTAGTGTCATATGCTTTCTCTAAATCAAAAAATACACAGACAAGGTGTTGATGTCGTGCAAAGGCCTCACATGCAGCAGCTTCCAACCTGACCAGAGCATCTGTAGTGGAACGATGTTTACGAAAACCCGACTGGGACGGAGACAGAAAATCACCCCGTTCCAAGAAGTATACCAGTCTGGCATTCACCATCTTCTCAAATAGTTTACATAAACACGAGGTCAAAGCAATTGGTCGGTAATTGAGGGCAACACTAGAGTCTTTGCCTGGCTTGGGGAAAGGAAGGATGGTAGCAACCCTCCACCCAGAAGGGAAGACACCCTCCACCCAGATTCTGTTATATAAATATAAGAGAAATGAGATTGCCTCCTCACCCAAGTGTCGCAACATTGCATATGGGATGTTGTCTGGCCCAGGAGAAGTGTCCCCACAGAGAGAGAGAGCAGAATGCAGGTCTCTCAGGGTGAATATATGGTTATAACTTTCATTCTCATTCCCTGAGAAATTCAGGGCTGTACGCTCCTTGGCTCTTAACTCATGTCTCACAGCCAGAGGTCGAGAGTCACGGCTGGAGACTCTAGCAAAAGCCTCCGCCATGGTATTGGCCACTGTCAAACTATCCATAATCTGAACTCCATTGACCTTAAGTACAGGTGGAGAACTAGGAGAAAAATTACCCGCCATCTTACGGACTCTCTTGAACACTTGGGTGAGTGGAGTTTTACTATTAATTGAAGACACATAGGCCTTCCAAGATGCACGTCGTGCCTCTTTTAAAACTCGTCTAGCCCGGGCCCTTGCCCGTCGGAAGTCCTCTAAAAGAGTTGGGTCTCCACAATTGCGACGAAGGTGAGAGAAAGCAGCGCGCTTCTCCCGCACAACAGTGGTGCAGACTGGTGACCACCAAGGGACAGGACGTTTGGGAAAGTAGCCAGAAGTTTTAGGGATAGAGTTGAGAGCAGCAGAGTGGAGTACATTAGTGAAATATGTTACAGCCTCATCAGAGCTACCAAAATCGGCTACTGAAGAGACCGAAGAAGTTAGCTCTCTAAAAAACTGCCAGTCAGCCTTTTCTAATTTCCACCTAGGATGACGAGATCGTGGTTCATACTTGTTACCTTCTAAAAGTATAGGAAAATGGTCACTACCATATAAATCAGGCAACACTCTCCAAGTAAAATCTAACAGAGCACTGGGTGAGCAAAGGGAAATGTCAATGGCGGTAAAAGTCCCAGTTGGGCTATTAAGATGTGTCACATCTCCCGTATTTAAAACCCCTAATCCCTCATCCTCAATAAAAGAAGCTAATAAAACACCCCTGGGGTTGATCGAACTATCACCCCACAGAGGATGACGCCCATTAAAATCACCCAATAAAATAAAGGGAGAGGGAAGGTCCCGTACAAGACGGGTGAGATCACCCCTCTCTACTGTAACACTGGGAGGAAGGTATAGACTGCACACAGTGTAGGGGCGGTCCATAAAAACCTCAACAGCAACAGCCTGGAGCGGTGTGTCAAGCTCCAGGCTCGTGCATGGAATATCTCGACGAACTAGGATGGCAGAGCCACCATGGTGACCCTGCCCTTCAAATGAATTTGAATAAAATGCAGAATATGCTGGAGGACTGGCAGGAATGTAGTCCCCAAGCATTGTCTCTTGAAGAGAAACACATGCAGGAGAGAAACTAGAGAGAAGAATGCGAAGTTCTTCCCAAGAAGCACGTAAGCCACGGCAATTCCACTGAAGGACCTTAAAAAGTGTTACTTTGGTCCTGGTTTATGGGAAGCCTCATGGAGGTACTTCCCACTACCACCTCGACCTGAGGGTCTACTCAAACGATACGTTTTGTCAAATCCTGGGCCACTAGAAGAGCGAACCCAAGGAGTAGTACTTGGGGAAGTAATTGGGACCCGCTGACGAGTCCCTGAAGCATTTGATATGTTTGATAAAGATGAAGGTATATGAGCAGGGATATTCTTAGAAGCATTTACATCGGTATTGTCCTGTGCAGCAGTGGTATCACTGACACAGGCAGACACATCAACATCCATAATACAGGTGGTAGAATCACTCTGCTGTTCTAGCGGAGAAGAAACTGAATCTTTTGAAGTCGCGACATCAGTGGCATCCACATTAACTTCATGCTCCTCTGATAGTCCTGAAGAAAACTTGTGAGGAGGAACTTCTGTTGAATCAAGAGATTCATCAGAGCCACGAGAACGCTTCTGGTGACATTGAGAGGAAACTATGGATGAGTCCTCAGAGATGGTTGCTTTATAAGGAGGAACATCTATTGAGTCAAGTGCCTCAGAGGAACCATGAAGACGTCTCTGTGACCGTTTAGGTGACTTAAGTTTCCTTTTTGGAGAGCGTGTGGCTGCGTGAACCTCTACCACATGGACACCTTTAGCTAAAGTTGCAGAATTGTCATTAGTTGAAGGGTCACCAGAATGAGTGTCTGATAAGGTTTCCAAAACAGAGAAGGTATTATGTAGTGTAACCTTAGAAACGCTCTCACTGGAGCATAAAGCAGCTGCCTCTTGAGAGGGTTGAGAGGGTGCTACAACTGATTTGGGGCGAAGGGTGGAGGCGTATGTCTTAACACCACCATCCTTCTGTCGCCTGAAGTTGAGTTGCCGTCTGGCACTACCAATACTAATGAATTGGCTATTAGCCAAGTGGAGAATATCCTGCTCAAGGAGGTACATCTTACATTGGCGAGACCGCAAGGGGTGAGCATCTCTGCAGTAAAAGCAGTAACTCTCTGACCGACATTCAGAAATAAGATGTGCGTCAGAAGCAGAACAATTACCACATCGGGAATGGTTGTTGCAGTTCCTCCTCCCATGACATAACTCATAACAACAGAAACACTGTAAGGGACGCTCAACAAAAGGCTTCACCTCAAAAGAGGTGGGGTTAATGTTAATGCGATCTGGGATATGCGAACCATAAAAAGTGAGGATGATCATATTTTTACTGCCTTTCATCTTTGTTACTCGTTGGACATTGTCTGGGCACATAGCAAGAATGTCCTCTTCTGAAAATTCATATAGGTCTTCATTATATATACACCCCTTGCTATAATTGAATGTTCGGTGTGGTTTGATAGATTCAAACATACTATCAGTAGGACAGGGGAGGTTGAGGAGCATCATGGCCTGAGTAAGATCTTTGGCTCTGATTAAGACGCCCTTACCATATTTCTTTATGTGGCCCATTGGTAGTACTCCAACTTCCTTCTCCAAATAACGGGAAGCATGGATGAGGTTACCACGTCCCTCCCTGTAATATGCCACAAACCAAAAGGGTGTTGGAACCTGACGTTCCTTTGGGACATTCTCTTTAGAGTCATCAAAAACGTTAGGACAGTAGTCATTATCACTATCTACTACATTGGCAGACCGCATTAACTGAACTTTACAGTGAGTATCCCCCACTGTCAGAGAATCTTTTGCCTCAAATGCTGCTTTGGCAGCAGCATTTGTTTTGAATGTAATATAACACCGATTAGACCTACAATCACAATCATAAGTGATTCGGATACGAAGGACTACTCCGAAACACTTAAAAATAGAGTGGATAGTGCCATACGAAAGTGATGCCTGTACATTCGTTATTATCAATGTGTCACAACCACTAACACGGTTATCTGACACTACACTCGACCTGATGGGTCTACTCATATTTGGATCTCTCTGCTCATCACCACGACCAGATTTTGGCGTCTCGAGGGCCTGGTCGACCACCGCTCGAGAGAGAGATTTGGGTTTTGGTTTTTGCTTATCCATATATCATTTAATTGAAGTTGTTGGCCCCAGGAGCCAAGAGCTACTACCAACCGGGCAGATGAGGGGACCGAGCGCTGGTCGCCGCGGGCGGGGTACCTCTTCCCCCACGGGGCCACTCGTTTTAAAAAGCACCCCAATGGCTCGAAAGTTTGCCCACGACGGTGCTAAGACCCCCTTCCCCAACATCTCCCGGCCCAGACACCCAACCATCCAACATAGGACTGCCCCTAGAAGGCAGTCCCTCTGGAGGGCAGCACTGTTGGCCCGTACTGGCAGCCTATTGCATAGGAACCATTTAGTCTGGTCTCTCACTGGCGACCTTACTAGCATGGGAAACCCTCTCTCCCCAAAATTGGGGCAGAGCAGGGGCCAAAGCCCCCTCTAGCCTAGCTCGCCAGGTCATAGAGACACGCAAGCCCCCCCACCTCGTCAAGGCGATTCCCGTTTGGGGGGGTCACTACCCACTAACACATCTTCACAACTCAATAACACATCTTCACTACCCACATATTTATTACCCACACACATCTTCACTACACACACATATTCATAACTCATACATCTTCACTACCCATAACCACACATTCACTACCCACACAAACATACTCACTACACACACATATCTTCATACAGTACAATTAAGGAGGGGTAGGCTAAGTACAGTACAATGAGGGATGAGCCAAGTAGAGTACAAGGAGGGGTGTGTCAGTAGAGTACAAGGAGAGATGAGCCAAGTAGAGTAAAAGGAGGGATGGTTGTTACGCGCCTCCCAAGCTCCTTTAAGCTCTATCCCTCGGATTGGTAATGAGTTAAAGCTAACCCCCATTTCCAAGAGGCAGGCCATTCCTTAACCCCTAAAGTCCTATTGTCCGTTTAAACGGACGATACAAATTTAGGCCTTGAAGCCTATAGAAAACTGGGTGTGCTATATCTAGCCATTTCCTTGGTGGCACTGGGTAGGTATGGCCTTCAGTGAGTGGTGGGAGTGACTAGTGGGTGAAATTTTTCCATGTCATGGCGGCAGGTGGAAGTCGGTGGAATAGAGCTCCTACTATTTACTGAAATATCTGCTTTCTTGCGCAATCTACTATGTTGTGACTATGAGAGCCCGAAAGTGAACATGTGCTGAGTTAATTGACGGCGAAAAATATCTCTCAGATAAGGGACATACTGGGAAAATGCAATAAGACTTAACAGTGTTTCTGTCAGCCAGCTGTGACGTGTACAGTAAACAAGCCCGCCTCCCCCCCCCCCCCCCCCCGCACTGAGTGGAGCTGACAGCTATGCCGTCATCTGGACGTCAATCGGATACGAAGTTCGCTTGGGTGAAACCAAGCCAAAGCAAGCGGAACTGTTCTGGTCGGTCAAAAGGATTCGACGATCCACCAAGATGGACCCTGCTGCCAGCCACTGAAACCAAGATCAACCACGTATCCATCTAAGCTCGCCTCAGACCAGCGATTCGGTAAGCTTGATATGAGGATAGGAGAAGTATAGCAGTAAATATGGCGGCCATTAAAGATATGACAAGTAAGTTAATAGTATAATAATACATGAATTGTAGGTGCAATGTAAAATAGAGCGATAGCAACACAAATAAGGCTTTAAGTATAGCAATGACAGATTAGAGCAGGTGTAGAGTTCATATTAGTCTACCATTTCTACTAAAATAGTAATTGTTAAAACCTGGAGAATCACGATAATGATATAAATTATTATTTTTTTTTATTTTTTTTATGTTCTCGTATCTAATTTAACTTATATGAGATTATATGGATTGCTTAGGGGTTATGTGACCCATTCTTGATAATTATGTAATATTATTAAGGTGAAGGGAAGTATTGTACTTTATTGGAAATCAGTTCTTGGTAAAACTATAGAATCATGCCAACTTTTTCGGTTCTTAATCAATCTTAAAATACAGGAATGGACTTTGACTTTCACCGGTTCTGACTTAAATACAGTATCACTGTAGGATATAAGAGGTCCACCTTCATGTGTATTTCAAATGTGATTGCAGTAATTTAGTTCATAACGGTATTCTGTATCAATAACGACTTTGGTTCCGGTAAGTTGCCTGGTTAGATACCCGTAATCTGCATCGGTCTTTATTTGATTAGTAGGTTAGGTCCGGGCAACTCAGGTAACGAAACAGTCATCTGCTCACAATATGGAAAATAGAATTAAGACCAGAAAAAATAGGCATGCAATGTTTTAATTGTAAGGAAATTATAGGTGGACATTAATAAATGCAGACAGTTTATTCTCTTCCTTTCAGCTGTTTCCAACCATAGTAGTAGGATACTACAATATATCCCTCACTTCCAGGACAACATGTGTATACTGTGATAGACAATTCGATGACTCCAGTGATGCATGTAGATGTATGGAGTCCCATTTAGCGGAAGCAGAGGTTATGGAGCCTCTGATGGATTCACCTCCTCCACTGTCACCCATCCCTTCTACCTCCTTTGGTGAGAATAGAGGTTGTAATATGTTTTTATCAAGCACAGACAGGTCATTGCAACCATATATTAATATTACCGTATTTAACATGATCAAACTAATGTAATCTACAATCATTTGCAAAAATACAGTTTAACAGTACTATCAAGTACTGTATTCCCAGATATTTATATGCAATGGTTTCTTGTAGATTTTACCTAGACCGCAACAGACTTCTGGGATCTAACCTGGGCAAAATACTGGGAAATAACCGTAATAAATTAACCAGGGCCTAACTGGAGCAAACTACCGGCACCTAACCAGAGCAACCAATGGCACCTAACCTTGTTAAACTACCATGACCTAATCGGGACATAGCCGGACACTGCTACAGAACAGCAATAAATTCTATAAAATAATTAAGTTAGGTCTAACTAATTCAATAACTTTCTTATCGTTATATAGGGAGAGGTAGTTTTTGTACTACATTGCAAATGTAGTGTATTAAGCATGTGTGTTTAATATGTCAAGTACCAGATACTGTATTCCCTTCTTTAACTGTTTCTTACCATGGTAGGTTACTACATTAAATTCTTTACTTCCAGGACTGTGTGTCTGTACTGTGAACGTGCATTCGATGACACAAATGATGCCTGCAGTTGCATACAGTCCCATTTAGTTGAAGCACAAGCGGAGAGTCTTCCTTCTGTATCACCCATCTCCTCGACCTCCTTTGCTGAGAGTAGGTTAAAGCTAAAAATACTTTAATCCAGACTTACAGTCATTTGCAAAAATAGATATTCAATATTTAATTCAAGGAAACTTTTTCCTTTACTAACAATGTATGCCCTGATAATTATATGCAATGGTTTAGAGCAGTTCAGTTTCCTTAATTAACAATGGCACTCCTCTTGTTGTCTCATTGATACTAACTAGTACTTTACAAATGTTACTGGTACAATAACCAAGGAAGAGCATAAGGGAGAGAGGAAGCATATCCAAACCACCTCAATGTATTACGCTTCACTCTCAACCACACCACACTCATTACCAATTGCTTTCTTACTCATACCACATCTCTCATACACACTCTCATTACTTTCTCCATCCCGACTTGTAAGTCCACATGCACCTCTCAAGTAACTCATTTCTACTGCACCTATTCTAGACTGATGAGCCCTACTCCATGTCCAGGGACTCGTGCCCCCTGGTGTTGGGATGATTTGGCTCCCATAGCTGCCTTCCTTGACAGCCTTCGGGGGTGGTTGAAGACTGCAACGCACACAACCACACTAGCCAACAACACAACATATACTGTACTCTGAGGGCAATTTGGGAAAGCCCGGTTCAGGCCATGGCCTTCCTCGAGAGCTCGGGGTTGCTCAGCTAGACAGCTTGAGGAACTTCAACAACAACTCCTGCCATAATGGTTACCTATAATGGCTGAAGACCTAAAACACAATAGAAGACTTCTCCAATCTTTGGACTATTCTCATTTTTTCACAACCATCATTCCTACATGTGCGCATTTTTCTTTGATTATGTGAGTGCTGAACCAAGTACTGTACCATATCTACAGGATGATTCATATCAATATTATAATATTTATTAAATGTGTATTATACGCTGTACATATGCATTTAAGACATAATATACAGAACTTATTTACAGTGTTTAAGAAGCAATAGCAGATCATATGTTCAACTGTAATCTATTTTCATGAATGCAAGCTCGTACTCATTTTACCATGTTAGCAGAAACTTCTTTTGAATAACCCTATATAATGCATATATATTTTTGTAATTTGTGTGATATTGTACCTTAATTTTGTTTGGATAAGAAAATGTATACAGCATTATGTTTGATACTAAGAGTTTATTTTCACAAAATAAAAGCTGCAATCAACACTGCATTGCCTACCTATACTGACCTTGAGTTTACACACACATACAAAATACTTGGCATAATATACAACATATTCATGACATTCAAATAACATAATGGCCATCAAAAACAAATGCATGCAAAAATGTAAAGCCCTAAGATCACTTGCCAGCTCAATATTTGGACACAACAAAGAAACCACAATATGCAAACAATTACTATATTCGATTAATGATGGATTATGCAAGTCCTGCCTGAGCCGCACAGCTACCACACCTACAGACCACCAACCTTACTCAGACTCATCTCCAACACCCTTCACACCCATACAGAATAGAGCCCTAAAGATAATCACACCATATGGCTGCACACCATAAAACCAAAATCAAGGATCATTTTGACATGAGAGGCACACAAACACTTTATTAGTCCATGAGGTGAGCCTGGAACTTCAGAGAGTACCAAAAAGGTGAATAAATATCATGTGCACTTTCAGCAAGGTGGATGTCTGAAGTGTTGCGAAATGGTTGATGGACATTCCAGAAATATAGCTAATCAATCACCTTTTTGGCAACCTATCTCTAGCAAGTATAGTAAATTTTTCACCGAAAATCGAGAATAAAGTAATAAAAATGGAAAGTCTTCAACTAAAGATCATATTAAGAGACTTCTAGTTGGTCTCATCTTATTCGTTTCTTAATTCTGCATATTTTGGTGTATAATACATGCAACTTAGGACACAAATTTGCTTCATAATATGAGAAAAGTGAAGGAAAAGTTGACCAATTTGTAGTATTTTCTTACGAATTTGTTTACAAACTTTCTTTTGTTTCTGCCCAATCCGTATCTGGACGACGAGAACACAGTTTCTACGTATTTGGTCAGTTCTCGTCACTGAAACCAAGCGCTCCCAAGACGGTTTCGGTACCCCAATCCTCCGCTTGGACGACCAGATGACGGCTCTAGTGTTTACATACTCCCAAGCACTGCGAAGTGCTCTGATGAATGTGGTCCAGAACCCTTACAGCAGCGATGGGTATTAATCAAGAAGATTTCGTGAAGGCGTTCGTCGGTGCCCTTGGTGAGGAGAGAGTGGTGAAGAAGCTGGATGATGTTATATGTCAACGTCTAGTGAAGGAGATACAAGAGCTTCGTGACGTCATCAAGGAACGGGACTCGAGGATCACTGATCTTGAAAAGGAGGTAACCAGCCTCAAGGAAGCGTTGGACCAACAGGAGCAGTACACACGGAGGAACAACCTTAGAATTACAGGCATAAAAGAAAAAGAAACTGAAGATGTTGCAGAAATGTCAATGGACCTGATTAACAAGAATGTTTGTGAATTGGAGCCCATTACAATTGATGACGTTGATCGCGTACATCGTGTCGGACGTAGGAGGGATGACGGAGTGCCTCGGCCTATACTGATTCGATTCTCTACATATAGAGCAAGACAGCGGGTATATACCAACAGAAGAAAACTGAATCTGAGACAGAGACAAGGAATTCCAGGAAGACCATGGGCTGGGATGACCGAGAGTGGAGCATCAAATGTACAACAGCAGGTCGCTCGCTACCCAGAACATCTATGTCAACGAGGACTTGACCAGACCTCGAGCCTCCATGCTGTGGAGGGCTCGACGAGGCAAGCAGGAGAACAAAATCAAGGACTGCTGGTCATCGGACGGAAACGTGTTGGTGAAGGATTCAAAAGGTATTGTGAGGTCTGTGAGAAATGAGGATGAACTAAGTGCTATAATGTCTCAATCTGGATGAAAAGGTGTTGATAGATCGAAAGTGAGTCATTGTGAGTGTGTGTGAAAAAACAGACGAGTGATGAATCAAGTCGTGATATGAAAAGAGAGAAAATTAAGTAAGAAAAATGATAAATAAGAAAAGAATAGTATAATATCAAGCAAATAGTCAAGATAGAAGGGAATTTAAAAATATAATGGGAAACTAAATTATGTTCGGTGTTGATGATGGTTTCTGAATCATAAGTGAGAATTAAGTGAATAAGTGAGTATTAAACAGTCGGGGATCCAAAACTGTACCACTTAGTTTAGTTGGTGATTCGTCACAGCTACGGGTTGTAAAGTCATGGTCTAATGTACTGCAACAACTTCCAGTGAGATGACTTCGAAAAATGATCCGAAACTATAGCTGTTGGTGTGTGCAATTTTGGTTCATAAAATTAACTCAAATAGCTCGCTTTTATTCACCAGGTTGCAGTACATTAGACCATGACTTTACCTATGACAGAGGTTTGATGATCGGGGAAGGGCGAGGTTGCTGTATTCACATATAGTAGTTATTATTGTAATTATTATTGTTATTAAGTTTATTATTATTGTTATCATTAATATTTCTATTATAATTAGTGCTATTGTTGTGATAATGAAAACTATTGCCTTTCTCCTTCCTATCAACATTGCATCAGATTCCGATTATGATTTTTGTTCTTGAATATTCTTAAATATGTATATATGTATGGGCGTTTGTATGTATACAAGTATGTACGTATGTGTGTACGTGTGTATGTATGTGGGCATGTGGAAGAGAGAGAGAGAGAGAGAGAGAGAGAGAGAGAGAGAGAGAGAGAGAGATTTGTCATTGATGTTATTGATATTAAGCATTGTATTTCAAATGATGTATATGTATTTCAGCATATGATCACTTTGGGACTTGTGTTTAGATACTAGTACTTTATGACTAGTTTAGGTTGTGGTTTAGGTTTTTTTCGTTATTTATTGTTTATTATTATTACTTTTAGTAACTTAGAAGCTACTGAATATGAATATTTTTGTATGTATTTGAAACATCCATGTATGATGATTGGAGTAATGTTACCTTATTATGTAGTGTGTAATGGTGAGGTGCGATGTGTGTGAGGCTGACATTGGTGGGGAGGGGGTGATGTGTGTTGCCTGTTCTGCTGCTGTGTTTCCATTTAGTGCACTAGAGAGTACCGAGGAGTTTATTAACTATTTAAAAGGAAATTTTGGCCCTTTGCAAGTTCCTGAGTTTCAAAATTATACAAATTTTAACCTTATAGATGAAAATGAAGCACAACACAATAATTTACTCGAACAGTTTGATCCAGATATAAATTATATTATACAAACAGACAACATATCAAATAAGTACTATGATGGAGATAAATTTAACACGGAGATTAAAGCAATAAATGAAAACAATAGGTTCGCATTACTACATATGAATATCCGTAGTGTCCCTAAAAATCTTCAAAATTTATTATCATATCCACAATGTCTGGACATGAGTTTTGATGTCATAGGCCTCACTGAAACATGGATAAATGAAACAAATAAAAATCTATATAGCATAAAGGAATATGTGCATAAGGAGTCATTTAGAAAAGTTAAAAGGGGGGGGGGGTCACTATATGTTAAGGAGGGTTTAACTTTCACTGAGAGAGAGGATTTATCAATCAATAACAGTCACCTTGAGTCATTGTTCATTGAGCTGGATACCGGAAAGAAACTTAACAAAAAAAACTTGATTGGTGTACTGTATAAGCCTCCGTCAGCAGCAGTGGATTCTTTCCTGGAAGGTCTGAGTGATGTCCTAAGTAAAGTGCAAACTGAGCAACAGGAGACCTACATTATGGGGGATTACAACATGGATTTATTAAAGAGTAAAAGTAATAAGCAGGTGTCTAATTTTATAGATACACTTTTGAGCTATTCATTTCTGCCGCTTATTAACAAACCAACCAGAATTACCAGTTCCTCTGCTACACTTATTGATAATATATTCTGTAATTGTGTTCACAATAATGAATTTCTTAATGGTATTCTATGTACAGATATTTCTGATCATCTACCTATATTTTGCATTAAAAAGATAATTGAGCAAAATGAAGAAAAG
>JAWZYT010003915.1:0-48253 GCA_034508575.1 Petrolisthes manimaculis | reverse complement strand
ATAAGGGGGGAAGGAAATGGGGAATAAAGGAGGAGGAATAGAAGGAGAGAAGAGGGAGTGAAAGGGGACAGAAAGAGGAAGTGAAAAGGAGGGAGGAAAAAGGAGAGAGGAGAAAGAGAGAGAAGGAAGAGAGGACAAAGGGGAAGGGAAGAGGGAGAGAAAAAGGGGAGGAAAGAGGGAGAGAAAAAGGAGGAGGAAAGAGGGAGAGAAAAAGAGAGAGAAAAAGGGGGAGGAAAGAGTGAGAGAAAAGGGGGGAGAGAAAAAGGAAGAGGAAAGAGGGAGAGAAAATGGGGAGGAAAGAGTGAGAAAAAATGGGGAGGAAAGAGGGAGAGAAAAAGGGGGAGAAAAGAGTATAGAATGGTGCATGGAGAACTATGAAGGGAGAAGGAGTGATAAAGAAGAAAGTAGAGTAAAGAGTGAAGCAGTAGAGAGAAGGTGAGGAGAGGGAGATGGAAAGTAGAGGAAGAGGGGGAAGAGAAAGCTGAAAATCACACACACACACACACATACACAAACACACACACTTTTTTCATGCACACACACACTTTTTTCATGCACACACACACACACACACACACACACACACACACACACACACACACACACACACACACACACACACACACACACACACACTTTTTTCATGAACACACACACACATCCCACACCATACACACACACACACACACACACACACACACACACACACACACACACACACACACACACACACACACACCTCCCTTTGGTCAGCAGCTTATTCAATCGATTCCGTGCATCCATGACACGAGCCTGATTTAACAGTGTGCTTGCTTTTGGTCTCTTTTCTCTGATGACTTGTGGCTGCAATTTGGTTCCCATATAAAAAAAAATAGTTTGTTGATGGCAGAAGTGTACTTTATAAAATAATAATTATACCCTCGTTTGTCGCTTCGATTCTTTTTTTTTTTTTTTTTTTTTTTTTTGTATGTTTAGTGTTTTTTTTTTTTTATTTATGTGTTTGTGTTTGTTTCGTGTTTTTATGTTATGATTTGTATCTGTGTTTGTGTCTGAATATTGTTTATTACTTTTTTGTTGTGTTTCTGTTTTGGCGCGCTTTTTGTTGTGTGTCTGTTTTGGCGCGCTTTTAGTTGCGTCTCTGTTTTGGCGCGCTTTTTGTTGTGTTTATGTTTTGGTGGTGGTGGTGGTGGTGGGTGTGATTGGTTGGGGTGTTCGTCTTTTTTACGGGGATCATATTTTACTGTGGTTTGTTCGTCTTTTTTGTTTTGTTTTCTTTACTGGATATGGTTTAGTGGCAAGAATTTTTTTTTTTTTTTTTTTTTTTATATGGGAGAATGTTTCTGCTTTATTAGATTATTATTATTATTATTATTATTATTATTATTATTATTATTATTATTATTATTATTATTATTATTTTTGTGATTAAGTGGGTTTTTTATTTATATTTTGTTATTTCTTTATTAGCAATATATAATTTAGCTCTGCCTTGGTTGCAATATATTCTGGTATATTGGTGTGGAACCTGGTATATCTCCTCCTGGTATATTGGTGTTGGGACCTGGTATATCCCCTGGTATATTGGTGTGGGACCTGGTATATCCCTGGTATATTGGTGTGGGACCTGGTATATCCCCTGGTATATCTCCTGGTATATTGGTAACAGTAGTGATCGAGGACCTACATATTTGTTGTGGCGTGAAGCGGACCCAAGCAGATATTGCCAACCCTGGAACGCAACCCTAAACCTCCACTGATATTTACTGTATATCCCCCCCACCCCCCACCCCCCTCCATGTTGGGCTATACACACACACACACACACACACACACACACACACACACACACACACACACACACACACACACACACACACACACACACACACACACACTCCCTCTCTCTCTTTCCTTCTCTCTCTCTCTCTGTGAAATATTTACTATATACTTTACCCATGTTGGGCTATTCTCTCTCTCTCTCTCTCTCTCTCTCTCTCTCTCTCTCTCTCTCTCTCTCTCTCTCTCTCTCTTTCTCTTGTTGCAGTGGTATAGTCTTGTGTTGCAGTGATATTCTCTCTCTCTCAATACCTCCTCTCCTCCCCTCCACCCTTTTCTTCTACTGTTTCTCTTCTTCTTCCTTCACCGTAAGAAAATGGAAAGGTGTACAATCATGTGTGAAGGAGTGAAGGGGCAGATGACAGAAAGAAAGGGAGGAAGAAAGAAAGAAAGAAAGAAAGAAAGGAAAGAAGAAAGAAAGAAAGAAAGAAAGAAAGAAAGCAAGGAAGGAAGAAAGGAAGGAAGGAAGGGATGAATTTTTGTAAGCAGCAATCAGTGAAATGTGAAGGAGGTAACGAGAATGCCAAGAAGAGAACAAGACTGACTGACTGACTGACTGGTTGGCTGGAAACCTGTCAATATTCTACTCCCAAAATAAATCTGTCAGTCATGTGTTGTTGTTTTTTGAAGGTCACGACCACCACAACACAACACAACACAACAGCACATCACCACACAACACAGCACAACTAAACACAGCAGCACACCACAACACACCACAACCACAACAACAGCACACCACAACACAACACAACAGCACACCACACAACACAACACAACAGCACATCACACACCACAACACAACACAACACAACAGCACACCACAACCACAACACAACAGTACAACACAACACAACACACCACACAACACAACACAACAGCACACACCACAACAACACAACACACCACAACAGCACACCACAACACACCACAACAACACAACACACCACCACACAACACAACACAACACATGCAGGATCGCTAATAGGTGCTGTTGTTAGTGTTGTTGTTGTTGTTTAATAGGATTCTGAAAGGAGGGGAAAATGAATGAGTTTTGGTTTTTGGAAGTAGCTAGAGAAGTGACATTAATAATATGCATGAGGATTTTTTTTTTTTTTTTTTTTTTTTTTGTGTGTGTGTGTACGTGACTGGCTTCCACACTTGTCTTTCTTAATAATTATGTAGTACAGTGTTGTTGTTGAAGTATCGAATCATGTGACATACCAGTGAACCAATTATATACAATGCTTATCCTGTCTCATATTACTTGGCTAGAGATAGAGATCGTGTATTATTTCCATGAAGATATTCGAAGCGCACTTGTATTCGAAGCGCACTTGTATTCGAAGCACACCTGTATTCGAAGCACACCTGTATTCGAAGCGCACCTGTATTCGAAGCGCACCTGTATTCGAAGCACACCTGTAGTATACTTATTTTGTCTGGTGGTTGTGCATTATTACTGAATGGCGAATGGAGAGAGGGTGTGGGTTGGTTGGTGGGGGCCTGGGGTTACCATGGTTAAAACGAGGATGAAATGTGGGCTGGTTATGCCACAGACTTTTTATTTTGAGCGTAGGTTATGTTATGTTATGTTATTTAGTTAGTTAGGTTAGTTAGTTTGTTTGTTTGTTACGTTAGTTAGTCATTTATTGTTTATACTGTATTTGTTATGGGTGTGTATTGACTTCTATGTGGATGTAGAGCAGCAGGAAACATACTCAGGTTACTGTGAAGATAATCGGAGTGTGTACAGTACCGGTAAACTAAATTACCTACTAATCTCTTCCACCCAACACTGCACCCACTGCCTAACCTGTATCTCCTCAACTAAATTAGCTAATCTCTGACATTTTCTCTATTTTCTCTTCCACCCTTTCCTTTCATCCCAACAGTGAACTAAATTGACTCATCTCTTCCACCCTTTGCTTTCATCCCAACAATGAACTAATTTTACTATAATCTCTTCTACCTCCAACAGTGCACTCGCTGCCAAACCTGACCGTGCTGAGTCTGAGTGGGTGCAGCAAGATCACGGACGACGGTGTGGAGCTGATTGCTGAGAACCTGAGACGTCTCCGTTCCCTCGACTTGTCCTGGTGTCCGCGGATCACTGACGCCGCCCTCGAGTACATCGCCTGTGACCTCAACCAACTGGAGGAGCTCACGTTGGATCGGTATGAGTTGGTTGGTTGGTGGGGGGCATTGATTAAGGAGGTGTGGGAATAGGGGGACAGGCTTGGGGGGGGTTTCAGGAGTAGGGGACATTCTTGTTTTTTTTTTTTTTTTTTTCAGGAGTAGGGGACAGACTTGGGGGGTTTTGGGGGGTGCAGGAGTAGGGGACAGGCTTGTGGGGGGTTAAGGGGGTGCAGGAATAGGGAGACAGGCTTGGGGGGGTTTAGGGGTGTGTGGAAATAGGGGGACAGGCTTGGGGAGGTTAGGGGTGTGTGGAAATAGGGGGACAGGCTTGGAGTTGTGGTGGGTTTTGGGGTGGGTGGGAGTATGGGACAGGCTTGGGGGTTTAGAGGGGTGCGGGGTTTTGGGGGGATGCGGGAGTAGGGGACAGGCTTGGGGGGGGGTAGGGAGTGCGGGAGTAGGGGACAGGGTTGGGGGGGGGTTAAAGGGGTGCGGGAATAAGGGACAGGCTTTCTACCCACCCCAAGCCTGTCCCCTACTCCCTCACCCCCTAAGGTTATTTTTTGTTTATTTTTTCTATAATATTGGTAGGTTTTCCTAGAGCTGTGTAAATATAAGAGACCTTTTGTTACAGGTGTGTGCATATAACAGACATTGGTGTGGGTTATATCTCCACCATGTTGTCTCTCTCAGCGCTCTTCCTCCGTTGGTGTTCACAAGTTCGTGACTTTGGCGTCCAGCATCTGTGCTCTATGAGGAACATTCAAGTCCTCTCTCTGGCAGGTACTGTCTATATCTCACCACTTAAACTTGTCTTGTATATTGTATGTGTAAGGATTTGTTAATGTACAGTAGAACAATCTTTCACCACGTCTAATTATTGTGTATATTGTATGTGTAAAGATTGGGTTATGTACAGTAGAAGAGTCTTTCACCACTTTCACTCATCTTGTATATTGTATGTGTAAAAATTGGGTAATGTAGAACAACAGCCTGTGTAGTAGCAGCTTGTCTTAAACATCTCCATGCAGTTTCACATACTGTACAATGCTTTGTGTAGAAGTCTTTGTCTCACCATTGATAATTATGTTACTGAGATAGACCACCTGTTCTCTCCAGTATATTTATGTAGTTCAATAACAGTTTAAAATATTAGTATCTTACTGATTAGATAGAAGCCACTTATGATGAAGCTGGTGAACTTAAGTAATTCCCCACTAATATTTCCCATACGTTTCATTTCTTTAATTTAACATAAAAGCTCCACCTCTTTTTGTTGCTTGGGATAATACTCGTCACTGCATAATACTCGTTAATACTCGTTACTGCATGCATGGGGAGGGATCCTGGAAGGTAACCTTTTTGTGTACAACTACAACTTCCCATCATTTCTGTTGTCTGACTAGTTAAGGTTTGGTACTCATCACTGCATGTTTAAGGATGGACACTGAAAGGTAACATATTTCCTACAACTTTACATAATTTTTCTTCTCATTACAGTAGGTTCTATATGTACAACTACACATCATTTCTCTTATCATTAGATGTTTTGCTTACAAGTGTACATAATTTCTTTTATTATTATTATTAAAAAAAAAAAAAAAAAGACTTTACATCCTTTCTATTCGGGCCAGGTTGTTCGCTGGTGACGTCTGCGGGTCTGTCCTCCCTGGTACAGCTGCGTCACCTGCAGGAACTGGAGCTGACCAACTGCCCGGGTGCCACACCTGAGCTTCACCACCACCTGCACCTCCATCTGCCCAAGTGCCTCATCATTGAGTAGCTTCACCAGGCTTTCTGAGCTCCTCTTCACTCCTCCTCCTCCTCCTCCTCCTCACAATGCCTAGTACTGTATGGTACTTACTCTTCCTCGCCACAAACCCATCCCGGCGATATGGTATTCTTCCACGGCTTCTCTGCTCTGTATCGTACTCCACCCAAAGGACTGTACAGCACACCTCTCCTCCTCCTGCCTGCTCCTCCTGCTGCTGCTGCCCCATCCTGCAACAACATAATGATTTTCAAGGTCTTGCCCAACCACACCTCATCACACCCTCTGCCATGTGGGTCTGCAGAAGATAGAAGAAGCAGGACTGAGCACAGGAGGCACCTTAGAGAAGTGATTGATTTGTGAAGCCACTTAACAACGTCCACTAGTCCATGGAAAAAGTCACTAGTTGTAGAGTAAATTATTGTGCTGCACCAAATAATAATAATTAAAAAAAAAATGATCAAAATATGGTTAATAAAATAATGAATAGTTATCAAAGTTATGTACATAAATTCTATAAGCTCATCAGGACCAGAAAATTACAGTATTAGCTGTGCACAAGTATCTGCTAACTGCTCAGAAATTGTGTAGATGCTGTGTATGATATTGTAATCCTGGCTTCACATACAAATTGTAGTGCAAATCCTGTAATTGGCAACTGAATGCACTAAGTAGCAACTGTGTGAGACTGTACTGTATGTTTGAGTGTGGTTTGTACTTAGAGACTGAAAGTGGGTCACAGTTGCACAATACAGTAAATTCATTATGAACTTGTATCCAAATTATAAGGAAGTGTTTACCAGTACAGCACTTAGTGGATCTAGAAGGTGCACAAGGACGGTCGGTGTGACAGATACAATGATGATGAAAAAGGAAATTACTGAGAGAGACAGTACCGTACTGATAGTTATGTAGGCTAAAAATAAGCTGTAATGTAATGTCTGACTGGACATCAAAGATTCTTGACTGTTATATTGTATGTGCTGATTATTACATTTAAATTGTAAACTGCATGTGAAATCATTGCTGCCACATAGAGGTGGTAGTTGTTACAGTAATTAAGCTATATAATAATTGTTTTGTACTAATTATGACCTCTGAAAACACTACAGTGACAAACTTGTGTACTTGATTTGTGTCTTTCATGTACGTTTAACTCGACGCTCGCGATTCCTCTCATTCTGATCGCTGACCTCATTAAGTACAACTGGTATTGCAAGTACCCTCAATTAGGCTACACCAACTGCTCCTCCCTACTGGCCAACCCCACCATCAACCCCACCTCCACCACCACCACCACCACCACCACCAACCCCACCAACACCACTGATGCCATGACACCACCAAGCTGAGCACTGCTGTATGTGTTGTAAGGAAGTGTGTCCTCTGGGTGTTAAATATCTTGATGTTCAATAAGTACATACATGTAAGTGAAGAAACACTATATGAAAAAAAACCTCTATCATTAATATTCACGGTAGTTACTTTGTTGAGCCAGAGATGAAAATGCTCACCAGGGTAAACTGCTGTTGATGATAAAGGTTTCTCTTCCTGTTGTGGTTCTTTTCATATACTGTTTGCTACCCATGCCATTTTAAACAAGTATAGTCATCTCCAGTAAGTGTTGTTCCAACCTAATGTTCTCTGTCTCCCCTCTGGTTTGGGTTTGAACTTTGGTATTTGAGTTGGTAATATACTTTCCACTCATCAGTAATGTTGCCTTCATTTTGAAAGTCAAATATCACAGGATTCATACTTCAGGGGACTGGAAGAGTTGCAATGTTAGGTGGGAACAATACTTATGTAGGTGACTGTACATACATGTGAAGTCTAATTCCTTTGAATGTGATTTATTATGATGTCAAAATGTTGCATGTTAACCTGCACATCACATGGCTCACTGACAGCTGTAGTATGTTATTGTCCCTCCTGTGTTGACGCCACCACCGGGAACACAAACAATATTAGGACTCCACATGTTGACTAAGATTTATAATACAGTAATATAATAATAATCTTGGGTTTGTATTTGTTGATGCTCCATTTTCAACAGAAAGTGAAGGGTAGATAATATAGGGAAGGGTTTGAATACATAATTATACAGCTTATGATAATCTCTGATGCTCACCTTTTATCAGAAACAACAAATAGTTACATATTGTCTCGGGCATTCAAGATGTTGGTCAAGTGTGTATAATCCAGTTCTGATTTGCATTATGAAGCTCTCATTTACTAGCAGACTTTGATTTGCATTTATGTTATACTTGTACTTATTTCATAGGTGCACAACTCATCATTTTACTCTGTGGTTAAAAAAGGAAGTTCAGCTGCTCTTCCAGTTAAAAAAATTGAGTCAGAATAGGTATGCTTTAAACTTTTGTGGCTGATTGCACAGTCAGTCACAGCAGAAAGATTACACCTTTGTATAGATTTCTGTACTTTATATTTTTCTCTGATTTCACTGTTATACTCTTAAATGAATGATCAGAAAGTATCTGCCAGATGTAAGCTATAGTAAAGTTGTAAAAAATAGTTACAAAAGTTATGTTTTATTGTTTGTTACTTATTTATCTTGTACATATTCATTGGTATTTGTTTATTTGTATGCTTTGAGAACATATTCGTGGTATTTAAAAGGAAACTTTTATTTCAGTAAAGCACTAACTTCATGGGTACCAGTGCAGTTATGGTAGTGGTCAGATTCTGTATATTATTTCAGTGGGGGAATTATGTTTCTTCCTACAGTTGACTGAAGAAACATGAAACATTATATTTGAAGTGCTCGTGTTTCAGATTGTTCAGCTGTTTCGTGAAGTCTTTGTAAAAATCTCCCATGAAGATCATTCACACCTTTATTAAACCCTTGTCTCGCCTATCTTTAAACTATAGCATGTGTTGGTAAGACTGCAGTAGTGCCTGGTACAGTACATTTTAGTAATATAATTAGAGAGGTCCAAATGGTATAATATATTGGCAATACTGCAGGTGCTATGGTTATTTCTTATCTTGGTCTGTATGGTTCTTCATAGTGTTTGGTATTCTTTTCATCTCCTGCTAATGTTACAAAATTCTACACATTTTAGAATTGTATGACAAGATAATTATTAGACCAAGTAGCCTAGAGAGGAGTAGCATATCACCCAACCAACTGAAACGGTTTTTACACCCTCTTTATTACCGATATAAATTAATTTCCCTCTCAAGACCCAAATAAAGTTATGTACTAAAGACTAAGAATGCGATAAGAGCCGCCATATTCCCTGTTTTAGTTATAGAGTACAGTGTGTTGCTGCTGCTGCTGCTGGGTTGAAGAAGACCTCATAACACAGGGAAGGAAGGAAGGATGGAAGGAATGGGCCATCACTATTGTTAGGCTAGAGTGAAGCAGCAAGTCTACTGTACACTCAGGTCATTGTAATATTGGAACACATCAGATGTCTTCTCATCACAATTTCCTCCTGTACATAAAATTTATTGATTTTTTTCACGTTTCTCGATGTGTCTTATAGAGCTATGAGTATATTATGGTGTGTCTTAATTACTACCAAGCATCTGTACATTGAATAATAATAATAATACTATATCTATTATGCCCCTTATGAAGTGAACATTAAATAGCAACTATGGGATAACAATGTCTCATGCACAAGAGGAATCATGTTGAATGAATACTGAAACAAAATATATATAATGACATTCCACAATTATTACCCTGTTTGTAGTGTGGCCACCCAAACTTGTGTAAATTAGATAGTGTGGTGGACGTATTAGTGATGCATGTTGCATTATTGAGAGGTTGTCGCCCAAGGTGACTGATGTAAGACTAGACAACAGTACACTCACCATCTTTCCTTCTTGGTCTGTCAAACTCGACTCTTCACCATCATGAAAATCATCTCCATCCACAAAGTTTTTTATCAGAAAATGCAAGTTGCATCGGCTCGCCAAAGTTCCATTGGTTTTAATTAGTGAATATGGAATGCAATTGATGACACAGGTGATCATTAGAACACCACATTAATAATTATCTTGATTAAAAAAGTTAGTGCATGCAGCTTGTGTGATGAAGGTGTCCAAGGCTTTAACATAAATAAACACACACTCATATGCTGTATATAGTATGTACTGTAATTCATTATTCATACCGACTGTAGAGATTATCAAGAGGGAAACTTATCAATAAACTCACATGTTTCTGAATACACAAAGCTCAACTTGTGTTTCCTTAGGTTATAGATGCTCTTGCCAGCAGGACTGGGATTAGGATTAAGATAAAGGATAAATTAAAATCTCTCATAAAATTAGGCCACATTTGTATAGCTTGGCAAATCAGGAGTAGCAGGAAGACTTAAGACATTAGGACTGTGATTGTCACAGTTCTAAGTACAGTATGTACAATTGACACATGGAGTTTGTGGTATATGAGTAGTATATGCTTTTAAATTAACTAGGCACTGCATGGAGTCTACTAGGCATCTTTCACTGGAACTGTGCCACAAATTCATGACAACAAATGTACATGTAGAATTATCCTCCACAGACATCCAAGTGTCTAATACGAGAAAAGTCATGGACTTTTCTGTGTATGACTCAAGTGTCATGAGGTTTGGAGTGTGAAATAAGGTTGAAAGGTTTATCCAAAAGCATGATATTTTTGTTAATTATATACTGTATGTGGAGATTTCTGTAGCATGTAGAAGTCTCCAAATAACAGACAGCTTTTTATTTATGATATGTTTTTTTCTGGCTGATAGTAAATGTACAGCTGATATTATTATGATATTGTAGTTACATATAATTATTATTATAATTATTACGTAGTGGTTGGAGTGCTAGCCTATCAATGGTAGAGGTCCTGGGGTTTGTACTCCTGGCAGAGATGGGGACTGATGGGCAGTCCCCTCAGCAATCATTACCCCTGTAAACAGTACAGTACTGTACTGTAGTTATAATGTGTGGGTTGTGAAGCCTCACCCAACCAGACATACTGTATTCTTGAATTTATTTCCATGGTTTAGGATTCCTGTCAACCAGTTAAAAGCAATGGAGAATCCTGCACAAGATATATTATCAATTGTTGATATTTATTGTCAGTCAGAAAAAAGACATTATAATGCCTTGAGAGTGTTCTTTAAAATTATATTCGCATTGTTGTATATATTTCTTCAGTGTCTGATTTGTATCATCTTCAATTAAGTGTGATTTATCTTTAATAATAATTCACTGCAGTGACATCTTCTATGTTGTATGCTGAGGCAAAGGAACTTATGTAAGAACCTTGGTGGTGTTGACAATGGTGTGGTAAACTGGTAATGGTATGATAACACCCTAGACACACTACAATACAGAGCCATAGTGTTGGTACCATGCCATCATCAACACCACCACAGAGCCATAGTATTGGTACCATGCCATCATCAACACCACCACAGATATTCTTACATATGGCCCAAAATCATACAGTTCAAACTCCACATGAAATAGGGTGATGAGATTTTTTAGGCTACAGGCGTCTTCTTAGTTAATTCTCAATATCTTTTTCCAATAGAAGTTCCGGTTGTTGCCTCATAAGAGTTTACATCCTGAAGTGGTATTAAGGGGATGCAGGAGTAGGGGACAGGCTGGTGGGGGATTTGAGGAGTGCAGGAATAGGAGGACAGGCTTGGGGTGGGTAGAAAGCCTGTCCCCTATTCCCTCACCCCTCTAACATCCCCTTTCCCAAGTCTGTCCTCCTACTCCCACACCCCTCAACCCCCCCCCCAAGCCTGTCCCCTACTCCCGCACCCCCTTAACAGAGCCACCATCTTACAGGGATAGAAAGCCAAGTACTGTACTGTACTGTATGATATACCGGTATATATATTAGCCTCTTTTATTATTTTTGTTTAGATGATAATTGTCTACAGTTCAGTAATATTTAGCCTTGTTGTCCACTAGTATTATTTATGGATGTGTATTGTGTTGTTTGTAATGGATGTGTACTGTGTTGTTTGTAATGGATGTGTAGTGTACAGTACAGTAAATCCTCTGTACATTACACACACATAAACCCTGTGGTGGATTTAATGGGGATTTACTGTTCATGGATTCATTACAAACACAGCCAAAACACCAACAGTGGAAAATGAGGGGTTAGTGTCAAATTAATTCACACCTTATTTTATGTTCATGTTTTATTCCATGTGCAATTTCCCTTTTATTTATGTTCATGTTTTATTCCATGTGCAATTTTCCCTTTATTTCTTTGTCTCCTTGTACCATCTTAGGGGGACAGGACAGTACTGTATATACTTTTGTACTTTTGGTACTTTAGAGCACCTTGATTCCTCCAAAGTATGCCAGGAAATAGAACCAGATTAACAACAAACAATGGTGGACTGTTGCTTGGAATAGTTTGGAAGAATCGGTTTTTACTCCAAATTTACCAACACTTCTGTACTGTACTGTACTTTAGTTTCCCCTCAAAGAATAAGGATGAATATAACATGCATTTTGCTCAATTTCTTATCTGGTCTTGCCTTTCTAAACCCTTGGATGCCCTCTCAATGTGGAGTTTTAATCAGGACCTAACTAACTAAATAAGGGGTAATTAAGATGCCTGTACTGTAGATCCTCAATATTATACAGTGAATAATTACTCGTATCCACCGCTTCATTTTACACTCATTGAATACCACGCCAGGTTTCCTCAGGCTCCTGTTATTCATTACCCACCACCTATTTCATTTTACACTCATTGAAGATCACCCAATGTTTTCCCAAGCTTCTGTTATACAAAAATAATGGTGTCCTGTTGTTGCTTGGAATAGTTGGACAGGATCAACAGTTGCTCAAAATTTACCACCAATACTTCATTAATGTCTATTGAGTGTAGCCCAGAACCCTTATTACATAGTGTACAGTATTGCCCTCGATATTATAGGATTAAATTTATCACATACATACATACATACAGGTATATCCTTTTAATTAACACAGGATCAGTAAATCACTTACAGTAGTTAGTTTATCAGTACTGTATGGTAATGACTAACACAAGGCTGGGAAAATATTGGGTGGTTTTGTAATGAGTGACTGGAGTGTAAAATGAATGTGTGGATGTCAGTATTTTATTCATTGTATTTCGAGGGTTGTATTGAAGGGTTTACTGTACATCCCTCAGTGATCGTGATGTGTCACTGTAGCGAGCAATGTACTTACACCTCTATTTTATTACATCATAATACAGTAATTATAATAATATATATAATACCATAGGTCTTTAATATTTATCCAATACAGTACCGTACTTGCATTTGGGATATTTTTTATTTTCTCTGCCTTGAAAGATGGAAGTACTGTATATAAATGTACTGTACACTGTATAGCCTTTAATCTGTGTATCATAATAATACATAAAGATAATCTATTCCCAGACATGCATAGTTTGAGGGAATCAGTAACCCATCAAATTGCCGGACATGAATACTGTACTGTACTGTACTGTAATCTGCATAAGGAAGCTG
Source organism: Petrolisthes manimaculis (assembly GCA_034508575.1). NCBI lineage: Eukaryota > Metazoa > Arthropoda > Malacostraca > Decapoda > Porcellanidae > Petrolisthes > Petrolisthes manimaculis. The sequence goes on along the minus strand of JAWZYT010003915.1, from coordinate 35,005 downwards.
TGAAAATCATAGTGATAACAAAAGGCTTCTTGATAATCTGACTGGAACAGAGTATTTATTCTATTCTTTGTCCCAACTTCGTACCAAACGCTATACTTTTCGTGAACTGGTTCGAGTTATTGCAAAATTAATTTAAGGTGGTAATACATTTTTGATACATAGGAGAGCCTTGATTCCTTCAGAGCAGGTCAGGAAACAGGAAAGGTTAACTTAAGTAATGGTGGTCTGTTGTTGTTACTGTATTTGGAATATTTTGGAGGAATCATTTGCTTCATATTTACCAAGAACACACTGTACCATGGCATTCCCTTAATTAAACTGCATGTTTTATCCATCGTCTTCACAGCTTTATATATGGAACGGTATGAAAGGAGAGTCATGGGCAGGTGATGATGATGATGATGATGATTGATACAACAGTTATGTGTACATTTGCCGGCACTTATAACTGCTACATATTATAGGAGAAGAGGATTGACAACACTGACTGTACTGGTTATAAGTACTGTACTGACAACTGTATACAGTACTGTAATATTCATAGAGTCATCACACCACCAATCACTACCATCGCCTTTCTCTAACCATTCTTCCATAATGCCTTCTTTTCCAAAATTGTCTTAATAATTTGGAAACACAACAGAATACTGTACTGTAGACTAATGTACTGTATGCTCTCTCTAAATGAAGTATGTACACATATCACACATATTATACTGTATCGTACTTGTAAATCAATGAGTGCCACCACGACAAAGTTATTTAATTAACAGAGAAATATCACTGATAGACCTAGAATGTGAACCCATGCCAGATAGAGCGCTCTCATGCATACTTCCCAACTTTGACCCATCAAGGACAGATTTATATATATGTATTGTACATTTCTTCCTTTTTCTAATCTTTAGGCATAAGTCCAAGTATCTTTTGTCAATCTGGTGTTTATGCATTACAGACAGTACTGTACTTGATAAACTGTAATTTTTAACCTTTGAAGATACAGTAATTGTACTTTCTACAAAATACTACTGTAATATGATTTTACATAAATATACACAAGACATTAGGCACAGTGTAATGTAAAGTAAAAGACATGTATGTGTTGGTGGTGGTGTGGTTGGATATTCTATAAGGTTTTTGAATTCCAGATCCTTTTGTTGTGTTTCTTAATACAGTAATGCATGTAAGTAAAATAGCATAAATAATAGTCCATTTTGCTGGTACAGTATGCCTATTTCCATTCGTATGCATGTGGATAACTAAGGAACAACATGCTATACGGAGTAGCCTATAGTGTTGATGTTTCACTATTGATCTGATATTGAAGAAGCAGAGGTGAAATGTCATCAGTGAAGATTTCTCCTCACTCTGTGTTGTTACTTAACCATTCTGAAAAGTTAATGCATATATTAACTCAGTATGCATATAATAATTTAAGCCGGCAACATGTCACTCATACTGCCTCATTTTGTTTTGCCATAATTGTATTATATTGCCTTGTTATATACTGATTATGATATATTTAAACTTTTATTGCTTTTTTATTTATAATACTGTAATTGTTTCATAGATATATATGTTATATACTGTACTGTATATTTTAAATATTGATGAAGGTTATTCCTTTTCTTGCAATATTTTATCTTGTTAGTTGTAAGTTTGCTCAAACCAGCTTGTATTTTGTTACTGCTGCCAAGTACACAACTCTTAACATCAACCAGGTGTTTTATGATCACTGACAGCAGACTGACCACACTTTATGCTGGACTCATAATAAAAACATTGGTAGCAAATTACACCTTCTGCTTCTGAGGTCTTGATGAACATTGCTGTAAAGGGTGTACAGTATGATGCCTCAGAACCTGTGATATTGGCAGTGAATTGGTGCATACTAATTGCTCCATAGTGTGTTATGAAAGATATTCAATCAGTATGGAATCTGTTTTGTGGCACTGTTTGCAAGAAATGGTGAGTTACAATTTGCTAACTACAATACTGTATGTCACAAACCCCAAGTACCGTAATCATATGAGTGAAACTGATGCACTCTATCTTCAATACTGTACACTCTTACTCTTTATATTATGGGTGGACATACATGTAACTATATTTTATGCCTCTTTATTTTGCTGTGCCAATGCCATACATATACTGTACTCCTGTAATGTAGGGCCATATGCAGGAACATTGATGGTGTTGATGTTGGCGTGGTACTGATACTGTGACACCATGGACGAACAATTGAACCATCGTATCAGTACCATGCCATCCACAACACCATGGATGTTCTTGCATACGGCACATATTCTTACATTAAACCGTATCACATACTGTTGTCACAAATTATCACATATGCTGAAGATATAAATTTGAATACAATATGATGATTTGCTGAATGCCACTGGTTAAATGTAATGAAGTTGGACTATTGTCATGTACAGAACATAATATGGAACACAGAACACGTTTACTGAAAGCATCTAAGAGTATACAGTACTACAAGGTGTGAATAAAGCTGGTACAGAAATGCAATCCCAGATGTGATGTTTATTGAGATTTTGTCGTGCTATGTTTAAAGAGATTATTTGTTGGTAATTTATTTCATAAGGGTCCTGATAATATTTTATTACATGTACAGTATATGAGAAGCAAAAATTTTACCATCCTACTGTTTTTTATATAATATACATTTTTCATCATGTTTTTTATGGTATGCAGTGACTTATGATTAACATTAGGAAAACGTTATGTTTCATGTTTATAATTTCTGAGGAAATTATAGTAATGAACACTTTGTTTCAAACTGTAAAACTCAAATAGTTATGCTCTTAAATATTGTAGTTTCTGTAGGTGCTTATAAGTTTTTTACTTATTGTAGTGTACAGTATGTTTACACTGCAAAGAGTTAGTCTGAGTAGTCTTATGTTTGAGGAAAGGATACTGTATTGTAACATCATCAGGTAAACTAGAGAAGATATTAAATGTTCAACAAGCATGTCATCACCATACTGTACTGTAGACCTTTAATATCTAGGAAAGTATCAAACTGAAAAGGAGATTTTCAAGAACAGAGAACAGCTAATTTTCACATAATTGTTGGGTTTTACTCAGTTGTTTGGTTATCATTATAACTGGCTGCTGTACTGATGAAGAATAGACAATAGGTTTTTTCATCTTTATTGTGTTTTACTGTAATAACTGATAATAAAAGCACTTTACATTTTGTGATTCAGATAATATTGGGTTAAGGAGTTGTACTTTTAACAAGATGGTGTGTACTGTATACAGTATGTACATGTTTTTGTATGTACTGTATTTATGGTCATTTATTTCACATTGCATAAATTCACTCAATATTATTTTACAGTAATGAGGTGGAAAAGGTGGACTGGCAAATATTTTTTATTAATGTTTCATATCAGTAAACAGAGATGCATATTAAGTAGATGTAAATATCTTGTGTCCTCATCAAATCTTGAGCCTGGTAGTGAATGCCCTGCTCTTATCAGTAGAGTAGTACAGTACAGTACAGTAGTAGTAATGGTTGCAAGTTAGGGCCGTATGCAACAACATTCATGGTGTTGACGATGGCATGGTACCGGTACGACGTCTCCATAGACAAACAACAACACATGCAGTCATCATACCGGTACTATGCCATCGTCAACACAAATATTCTTGCATACTGGCCTTATATGCATCATGGGGTACCAGCTTCAAGTCTTGATTAGGTTACCAGGCACTGATGAGTTCTTGTCTTAGTACCGAATGCCTTACTTGGCCTGGTACTGTGCTAGTTTTTGCTTTATTGAATTGAACTGGTGTTGTATGAAGGTGGTCAGTTTAGCTCACAATAAAAGCTGAACACCAGGTGAGGAAAACCAAGAGGCAAGACCAGAACATCATAATAATTCATGGTTTATTATGACCTCAAGGACCAAACAAAGGGCCATATGCAAGAACACTCATGGTACATACGATGGCATGGCTTCATAGAAAAACAATAGAGCCGCCATACCAGTACCAAGCCGTCGTAAACACCATGGATGTTCTTGCGTAGGACACACACACAAAAAAAAAGACCTGAGCACTGAAGATTTACATGTCCTTCTATAACTACAAAAATCTCTCCTTTCCCCTATGACCCTATCCTTCCTAACAATAACAAGAAACACTTTGGAAAAGATCACTCGAGGAGCCACGTGACAGTGGTAGTGCGTACACAACTAAATAAAGCATCACTAACTAACTTCCTCCCACAAAGAACATGTTTTTTTTTTCATCCAAATTACCAATGTAGAAGAGTAGTTGAAATATAACTTAAGAAGATTCAGATGAGTTGTATCATATCCTTGTTTTTTGGGGTGATGTAGGAAAAAAAACAACAAATTCCAATATATATTAATGCTCAGTATGTTCACCATCAAACTTATATATAGATATCCTGTAGTACAGTATTTAGGATAAAGGATGAATAAATCTGATTCTGTGAAATACTGACTAAACTGAGTTGTACTGTACTTTGTCTTTGGCATCTTTCTCACCACACTTCAAAGACAAAATTAATTACAGTAGTAAAGCCTTTGGGATGATACTGGGACAGAAAGAAAGGAAAAGAAAAGGAAAAGCAACCCAGGCAGTATGACAAGTAAGTACTCTGAATGTCAAAATAATGCTGCTGGTTGAATGTGTAATGCAACAGATGGTTCAGGTAAAGATCGATGTTCTGTATTTGTGTATTCTTGGATGGAGAATTGAGTGATTCCTCATTCAAGGCTACAGGGTGGAATATGATACAGTATGCAATAGTTTCCTTCATCCTTGTGTTTTCTAATGTCTGCAGGGAGAATACTAAGGAGTGTGGAATATAGGGTTATATGCATTACTAAATATAGTTCCCTCTTCCCTGTTGTCTTAATTAAGGGTTTGTGGCAACGATACGCATCCATCAAAAGAAAAAAACATTACTGTATTAATAAGAAGTGGCCTTGGGGACCTCCTTGTATTGGACGTGGATTAAAGAGGATCGTGTATATATTATTGGTGAATTAGAGTGCCATGATTCCTCCAAAGTACGCCAGGAAACAGGACCAGATATACTGTAGTACAAATAATGGTGTCCCGTTGCATGGAATAGTTTGGTGGACAGTATCGGCAGCTTTACCCAACAGCTATAGTCTATAGCCAACGTAGTAAATATCTTGGTGATAAAAACAACACATGTATGATTATGCAGCACCTCATAATAATAATAATAACTGAGGGGGTCGAATTGATTGACGTAAGTTGTATGATTATATTTTGCAGCACCTCATAATAATTATAATAATTGAGGAGGTTGCTTGAGTAGGCATAAGGTGTTGTTGTATTATTATATTTTGATATGATACTGATTTATTTGCAAGATGGAAGGAGAGTGTTGCAATTTTGGCTGTACGTATAGCTATCATAGAATTATTTATTAGACAGGGTAATATAGGAGGAATACAATATCTCGACATTTTTTCATTGGATAGTAGGCCTACAGGTAGACATACACAAAATCAGCCTACAGCTAGCACGGCCTACATTATACAATTTACAGGGCCGCGAGTCAACCATATTAATACATCATCCAATTAATTAATTTACTCAGGAGTGGCTGTTAGTACAAATTCAATGGAAGACCACATATGTTGATTTTTTCATGGATGCTGGACTCTTCTTTACAGGTAATGTCAAATGTCCACGTGTATTGTGTGGATGATAATTAATAAGTATCAATTAAGACTTTTTATCCACAAAAGTAGATTTTCGCAGATGCCAATGGCTGGTAGTTAAGACAGCATTTCGTGAATACGGCTCATACACCCACAGAAGTCAGTGCATACAATGTCACTTATAAAGTGACATTGAGTGCATACGAACCCAATAATATTAATAATAAGTTACCCCATATTAATTAAGGGTAAACTCGTACGTTTTTACTTTTATTTTTTTCGCCCTAACTTGGCCCTGACCATGCAGTTCCCAGCCTTTTAAAAACAGTGAAATGAGGTTATTTATTGTATTATTGGGGATGATGGGATGATGATAAGTTGTTTTTCAATGTTCAAAAATGCCGCTGGGAGGATAAAGAGTCATAAAAAAACTTTAATGATGACGTCATTTGCCATTATGGTGTCAACAAGAAGTTATACCAATGACATTATGGATTATTATACACAGTTTATACTCTATAAGCCTTATTTATTCAGTTTAGTTTAAATATCAATATTTTATTATTAATTCTACTGCTTTTTTGCTGATGAATACAGTAAGACCACAATAAATATATCGTAATAAAATCAAACTAACCACAACATAACCCTGAACGTCAATTACGTCACGTAAGTTCCAACAGGGAAGAAACATAGACGACAGAACATGTGTCTAATACTATGACAAGAAAACTAAAGCTACACATAACAAGGAATACGATACTATTAAATACACCCCAATTAAATATACGACACTGTTAACAGTTAGATATACCACACTGTTAAATATAATGATCCGTATATTAAACAGTGTCGTATATTTAACAGTGTGTTCAATATACGACACTATTAATTATAGGTTCCAATCCCATATAACCTTGACCAGACTCCCTCCATAGGTACCGTGAATCTACAGGTTGATGAGGACACCGCACCTTATAGGAAGACCCTGGCAATAGAATGCTCTTGTCGGTGCCAAAACACTAAATTCATCGTTTTATAAGACAAGTAAGTGACTGTGGCTGCAGTAATACGCACCTGGTGATACATCCAAGTGTCCACCACGCCATACACTCACAGAAAGGGCGTAAATAAGGTGTTAAATAAGGTCAGTAAGGGTTAGGACATGACGTTTGGGGGATTTGCATGTCAACACTCAGCTGATTTCAGTGGACAACAAACAAAGTCATTTATTTTATTTTGTATTTTATTATTTTTTTTTCTTGAGAGAGACTATGGACATATGTGTGTCTGATGACTTTCTGGTATTTCTTTTTTCTTTAAGTTTGACTCGCAATATGCAGATTTCTTTTAAAGAAACGTATTCGAATTATTTATTTTTGGATTTGTTGTTTGTTCCGTGGACAATTTTGGAGAAGGAATGTACAGATGCGTATTTATTGGTGACTATGTGCGTCGTATTCAAGAACATTGGTGGTGTATACGATGTTGTGGTACCAGTACGATGGCTAATGGTGGAGTTAATATCTATAGTAAAGAAAGTTTGCTAACCAATTAAAGTAGTGATAATAGTTATGCGATGGACCATAATCAGGTTGGACCGAAGGCTTGCAGATTGCAATGTTTTATAGTGTTTTTTAATGCATTTATTGTTCAAGGCCGATGCATTTTAATGTTTTGGGAGATACGACCCCCCCATGCGCCCCCCCAACCCAATCTCCATAAACACTTCATTTTCGCCATATTTGAACTAGATTAGCCGGAAAAACACAAAAGAAAATTAAATAGAATTAGTATGACCTGACCTGACCTGACCTAACCGAATCAGGAGCGCGGGAAATTACGTTTACGACCAAAATGAGATAGCGGGGGGCAGAATTGGAACCAGTGTTGCCATTGGCACGAATCAGCGCGAGCTCGGAACCACTGTTGCCATGTCTGCTTGACGAAATTTCGCTAACTTCAACATCAGAATTTCCCTTTTTGCCTCAATTATTCCCTGTTTATTCTTGAACATTGATGGTCTTTTAGGTATTACATTTTGTAGAAATTTCCCTGTTTACTCTTGAACGAGCTGTAAATTATTTCCCTGTGTGGACTTCGAAATTCCCTAAAACAGAGAAATTACCCTGCATCTGGCAACACTGCTTGGAACAGTATCACCAACTCTGGTGTTTACATTCTGCTCCCCATTTAGGCATATTATCTCATTTTGGTCGTAATCGTAATTTCCCGCGCTCCTGATTCGGTTAGGTCAGGTCATACTAATTCTATTTAATTTTTTTTAGTGTTTTTCCGGCTAATCTAGTTCAAATATGGCGAAAATGAAGTGTTTATAGAGATTGGGTTGGGGGGGCGCATGGGGGGGTCGTATCTCCCAAAACATTAAAATGCATCGGCCTTGAACAATAAATGCATTAAAAAACACTATAAAACATTGCAATGTTTTATAGTGTTTTTTTTAACGCATTTATTGTTCAAGACCATCGCAAATTAAGGTTTTGGGAGATATCACCCCTTCCCCGCCCCCCCAGTGCCCCCAACCCAATCTCCATAAACACTTCATTTTCGCCATATTTGAAGTAGGTTTGTCTGAAAAATACTACAGCGCATTAAATAGAATTAATCTGACCTCACCTCGCCTAACCATACCGAATAAGGACCGCGGCACCATGAACTTGTTTGGGATGACCTTCTATCCTTTGTAGACAACTGCTCCCCTCCCCACCACCTTCTTACCATCATGACCTATAGATATAACTGACTTGGATGCCACAAGCTACAGTAGCCTACCATATGTTTCAAGAGGAACATTTACATTTCATCATCTAAGAAATTCAGAATGTGTGTTGCAGTATTATGAGCTGTATAATTATTTTCCTCACATGTGTGGTGGTTAAGGCTACTGACACACTGTATCAGTATTTCACAGGTGTCAGCTTCATGTGGTGTGGGTGTGGAGAACTCATTTTTACCTCTGCAGTCTCATGACGTCTATTCCACCTACACAGTTTTCTAGTTAACAACTGAAGTCCTGCAATTTCTTCTTATATTCATGACCTACTGCATATTTACTTAGTACTGTACCACTATGTATTGCTCAACCAAGGCCTGATATAGCAAAGTACTGTAGATATTAGTGAGAACAAAAAGTGTTACTCTAATACGCCTGTCAGTTGTAGTACCCTAAATAAAAGTACAGTATTGTGGTAATCTGAAACTCCCCAGTTCCCAACAGAGATGTCATGGAAGGTGTGAAGTAAAGTTTTACTAACGGATAACCTCTTTTTACAGCTGCTTGGCATCAAAATGTTTCTCTGGGATTGGCTGACTGGGGTGTTGGGGTACCTTGGTGAGTATAGTCACTTCCCTCTTGGATGTATTCAGCCATGTAGGTTTTGGGTCAAGTAAAGTATCAGGGTACATTACACTTAGGGTCAATAATTCTGTCCTGATCCGAGACACAACATGAATCACTACAAACCTTGCATCCCACTCCTCCCAAATCACTTCACTTGGTAGAGATTCATATTGTGCCTCAGATCTAGCCAGAATTATTGATCCCCAGTGTACCAGTGTCAGTAGAATTCATTTTTGTTTAGCCATGTGAAAGAAAAATCATAGGCTACTGTAGAAGGTGGTAAAGAGAGACAACAAGCACACAGAAATATTTAAAAAGTAGGGACAATTCTTAGACGAAAGAGACGGACTCGGGCTTGAAGGAGTGTCAAAACCCCTTTTATGTATCGTCCACATTTCTGCAGACAGTCCCTTCCAATTGGCACTAGTACGATAATCCCGTAGACTTTCTGTGGAGCCATAGTGCCAGTCATTGTTATTGTTTAGCCTGGCCCATGACTTTTTTCATATGGCCTTGTAATCTGATGGTTGTGTAATAGCTTATCATTTGGAGTACCTCACTGTATATGTTATGACAGTTTGCTCTTTAGGAACATATGTACTAATGTAGATTAAACAAGAAAAAAATATCTGAATTATTTTTAATTAATCATCGGTATACTTTATTATAAAATGTAATATACAGGTATACAGTAATTATTGATAGTTCTTGTGATTTACATAACCAATAAATTTGATAACTTGTTTCCAAAGCACTGGATATGATATTGACACTTTTTTTTATTTAGTCCCGTTATAAGTTAACCTCAAATGAAGTGAATTCATAAGGTTGTTTTCATATGATATCTAACTCTAGTAACAGATAGAGAGATTTATACCAGTCACATCCAAACTTGAAATGTGGTTAGCTACAGTATTTGAGACTGAATATTTGCAGTACAGTTTACAGTACAGTGTCTGTGTTAGTAGTTTCAGAACTCTGGTAAATAGGTACATTTTATATATTTTATATATGTATAATATGTTCGGTGCTTAAAAATTGAGAACTATTTCATGTTCAATATCATTATGCCAAAGATTAAATGATCATTTTAATAAGGTTATCACTAGTAATAAGGAGGTTGAGGTTACAGTTATCAGTTGACACATCACAGTAGAAGTTTGTGTTTCAGGTGTAAGTCATATAGCATTGTGATAACCTTGCTGTGCTGATATGACACTGAACTTGTGTTGATGTGAGCTTCTGTACTAAGTAATATACACTGATGAATTTTTGATGGTCTGCTTGGATGTGAGCACTGTACTGTACAGTTTATTATGCTTTATAGTCTTATTTGTATGTATTTTTTAGGGGTAATGAACCCCAGACTCAGGTGTGCATTTGTTGGGTTAGAGAAGTCAGGAAAGAAGGCATTATTAAGGGAACTACAGAAGGAGCGATGGCTTGCCCCAGTATCTCTCAAACCTTGTGAGTAGATAACAAGGAAGAGCAGGTAGTTTGATGTGGCATGAGTACTTGACAGTGTAGGAAGAGAAACATCAGAGGAGGAAAAGTGTGTATGGGTATGTGGATCGTCGTGGTCATGGAAGCTATGAACTAGCCTACTGAGGATGGATGAAGTGGGTTTGTAACAACTGAGGTTTTGTCATTGATACTGAGGTGACAGAAACATATTGGTAGCCTCCAGTTTCCTGAAAGAATCATATACAAGTACATTGCTGTAGTTACTTTTCTTAACATTATGGGAAAACTTGAGGTGTATGTTGAGTGTCAGCAGGTGAACAACACAGTAAGCCAGTCTACAGATAGAATGACTTTTTTTAACGTAAATATATTGTTACAATACTTTATTATTTGGGATGGGGTGGGTGGGAAGGTGAATTAAAAGGAGAGGATTCTTTCAGTATCTTTAAAATATTGACGTACAGTAATGTTATGGAAACAGGAACTGCTAAATTCCTTGAAATTAGTCCAGCAAAACATAAGACCGTAGCGATACCGTACTGAAAAGTTGTGTTGTCACCAAAAATAAACCACTGACAATACAGGAGCTTCTGATATTATACATACCAGTAGTTGTCAGGGAAATATGCATACTGTACTGTATAATGTGCTCAGCCGCATAACTGTTGAAGTTATGGGAGACATTTGATAGTCGTGACCGAATGATTAAAACATTTTTCTTCATCTGGTGTTTCTAAGGCAAGACTGGTTGGCTTGATTCCCTTGAATTACTATAAAGGTTTTGAGTTATTTTGTAGCAAACTATTGCAGTGAGTTTTGCTTATTCACTTGTTTTACTTAAAATAATGTTTTTTGTTTTGTTTTAACTAGAATATTATTGTGTATGGCTGTGTTTTGATAATCAGTGTATGTACTGTACTGTGCTAACCTATAAAAATTGTGGATGGTTTAGTTGTTAAACTGAATTTTTGTTTTCATAACTAAAGCTTATTAATAACAGCCAACCAGACCTGCTAGCCAGGTTCACATGAAACTTTCACTGTCACTGCAATGCCACTGGCTCACCAACATGACATAGAATGGATAGAACCCATGCAAGATTGGACACACTACATGTTAAGGGATGATTCTTTTGTTTGTGAAGTGGATGGTCTCTGATTCCTCTAAACAATGCCATGAAACAGATAGATCCCCTATTACTGTACTACCATTTTGAGCATCTGTTTTCTGGCATAGTCAGGCAGAATCAGTAGCATTCCAGTTTGCCAATAAGAAAGTGTTAGGATCCAAAAGCAACGCATAGGCATGTCATAAAGTTGCCAAGGACTGTGTGTAATGTGCTCATCTTGGTATGAGTTTGATTCATGATTCTGCTGGTGATGATTGGTTTTCAGAGTCTTATGATACCAAAATGCTCTCAGCATGGCAAACAAAAGCACACCTCAGTCTTAAATAGAATAAAAATTAGTGCTACATGGCTTTTGCTGCCTGGCACTAACACTTCAGTTATTCATTTTGCAGGGTAATATTTTAATATTGAATGATGTACAGTATTAAGATGGGTATTGTACTTGGCTGGCAGGGCTGTGGAAGAAGAGTGGGAAGCTGCTGTTCCTGGGGCTGGATAATGCTGGCAAAACCACACTGCTGCACATGTTGAAGGATGATCGTATGGCCCAGCATGTACCCACACTTCACCCTAGTATGTACAGTACTGTGTGCTCTATCAGTTTGTCTGTCTCATTCTCTGGTATGATGTCAATATATTCAGAAAACAATATTAACATCATATTCATATAATGCATGCAAATTTGGGAGACTCATTTTTGAAGAAAGATGGAAGCTGTGAGGCTAAATACAATAAATAAACAAAGGCTTTTTCAAAATAATAAGCAACCTTTTGCAAACATTAAAAAAAACTTGACCACAAGTAAATTGATTATGCATATACAGAGTTGCAAAATCTAAGTGTGAAAAATTAGGTCTAACTGTGTATTCATTCAACTTTTTAATGCAAATTGATTGATGTTTATTCTCATCGAAATTCCCACTAAAGACGGCCAATGTAGAATGCTAACAACTTTCAACTTGTAATAAATATTTCTAACATAGGCCAATTAATTTTAAATTTTTCCTGGCAACTGCTTGTTCTGCCAGTTTGTTGAATTCACCTGATACATTGAGTGGGTAAAAGGAATGATATACTATGTAGCTCTTTGGAATTTTATGGAACTTAAGCAATGTACAGTACACTACATTAATTAGGATTTGTTTGATATAAAGATTTTTTTTGTATTGTAAAAGTAAGTCATCCTTGATAGTTTCACTTTTGATTTTTATGTAGAGGCTTTGCCTTACCAATGTTTCATCCAGAAATGAGGTTTTATTTTAATTTATATATGTTTTCTCTGTGTTGTAAGAATTTCTATTGGTGAAGATTAGCTCTTGCCTATTTTTTTTATTAGTTCACCATTTCATTCCAAATCACGGCAACATCCCTTTCCCACTTTTATCTCCACTAAAGATACATAAGTTTATTGCAGTTTGTTTTCTTAGGTGCCTTTATTTATTCCTAGAGTTTTTCTAATGATACATAGGTTTCATGGTGTTTGGTGCCTGTTGCAAAGCTTTCCTGATTTCTAATAGTTGATTTCTGAATCTAGCCTCTGAGGAGCTGAGTATAGGACAGATCAAGTTCACCACATTTGACTTGGGTGGGCATCACCAGGCACGGAGAGTATGGAAGGACTACTTTCCTGCTGTGGACGCCATTGTCTTCCTTATAGATGCAGCTGACAGAACCAGATTTGCAGAGTCAAAGGTTAGTTTGTAAACTCCATATGGCAGTATTCAGAAAATGCAGCAGTAACATGCAGATTTTCCTAAGATGCACAGCTGTCAATTGATGTGGCCCATGGCTGTGTCTGTTGTTCTTTATTGGTCTGATGATGCAGGTCAGAGAAGAACAGCTAATGATTTTTTTACTGAAATGTATAAAGACAATATTTTCTCGTTATCTCTTGTTACACTACATTCAGTCTAGTAGAAGTTAAGTAAATATCTTGTTTGCTTGATAATGTCTTCATCAATATGATAGCCTACTTGGACTGGTAGGTTCTCTGAGTTAGTTGTGAAAATGAACCTTTATCATCATGAAGGGACAGTGAAAAACAATTGCAAATACAGTATATAGTTTACTACCTATACCTCCCTTCAATTAATAGATCTTTAGTTGCTTTGTCTATGTGCATGGTTGCATTTCCTGTACAAGTTTGTGTGTTTACACAAAAAGCATGCATGAATATTTCCCATGGTTCTGTAGACTTAAATACGACAGAGATTGAAGTTCATATGAAAGAATAATATGACGCTGGTTTTAAAAATTTTGGGTTGCAAAAAGTCTTCCACATTTATTGGATATTTTCAGATAACTGACTTAGGTTTCATTTGCTTTTAATCTTTGTACAGGCTGAACTTGACTCCCTCTTGACGGATGATCAGCTCTCCAACATTCCCATTGTCATCCTGGGCAACAAGATTGATAAACCTGGTGCTGCTTCAGAGGATGAACTTAGGCACTATTTTGGCCTCTTTGGGCAGACCACAGGCAAGGTGAGGTTCAGTATATATACAAGAGTCAAGATTAGTTTGTTGGTGTGGATGAGCTATTCAGATTACATAAACTGACTACAGTATATTGTTGGCCCAGAGAGAACTTCTTTATGTATACTGACAGTAGTTTGCTTCAAGGTGTCAACTTCCTTTTTTTTTTTTTTTTTTTTTTTTTAAATGGCTTAATATGATAAATGCTTCATATACAGTAATGGGTGAAGGAGGTAGTATAGGTATGCAAAATTATTCAAGATAGCATTAGCACATTCACTATAATAATGATGATCAATGGGCAGCAAATCCAAAGTTCTTCATTACCTCAAGTACAAGTTTTCTTCCAGATGAATATGTGAATTTATTTGGAGCAAGCAAGGTGTTGTTATATTAATTGTTATTTGTTTTGTTGTGTGAAAAGTAGGTAAAACTATGCTGTATATATCACTTGGTGGTGTTTTCAGTGGTTACCATATTCTGTTCTCAAAATATAATTTTTCCACACTGGGCTGATAAGTCTGTAATGTCAGAAGATTTAGTAAAACAATACAATATATGAATCTCATTGATAATAGTAGTACAGTAGGGGAAGCAAATTGACTTTTGAAATTGAATTGTATCTAATTATTATTTTTTTCCCAGAACAAAATACCCAGAAATGAACTACCTGGTCGTCCTCTAGAACTGTTTATGTGTTCGGTGCTGAAGAGGCAAGGTTACGGTGAAGGTTTCCGCTGGATTGCCAACTACATCGACTAAACCTAACTTGTTTGAATAATACAAGAGCTCATCTGGTTGTCTGGTTGTTGACAGGTGGAGCCAGGCAGTCTGTCCACCATCCTTCACCCACCTCTCCATCTTGTGTCATCACTAGAAAGTTGATACAGTTCAAACTGTTCTTGGTGAAAGTGAATTACAGTATTTATCAGTTTCCAGATTGCTTGATATTCCAAGATCATTGGCTTCCACCTGTGCATAAACTTATGAAATTGTGTATGACAATTTGAGAAACATGATATTTATGGAGGCAAGATATTTCCAACAATAACAAAAAATACTCCATCGTGATGACCTAAGTGTTTACTGACAAGTGTAATTGCTGCTGAAACGTACCAACAGTACAGTGGGCATAAAAACTTGTGTCAGGTGGATGACTGCTGGTTTGTGGACTTATATTTCCTATTTGTAGCTAACCAGCTCAACCCCTTCCCACCTTGCTGCCATCCCTGTCAGTGTAAATTATTACCGTCTTCTGTAAATTTGGTAATTTTAAAGTTTACAAAATATTCCGTTTATATATTATATGTATGTTTTGAAGATATTTGAAATATAGTTTGCCAGGATTCCAAGATTTGCTGTGTAGATTGCATCTTTTTACAACCTTTAAATTTTTTGTAAAGTATTGGAAATTATATT
Organism: Petrolisthes manimaculis; assembly: GCA_034508575.1. Taxonomy (NCBI): domain Eukaryota; kingdom Metazoa; phylum Arthropoda; class Malacostraca; order Decapoda; family Porcellanidae; genus Petrolisthes; species Petrolisthes manimaculis. The sequence continues at coordinate 19,459 of JAWZYT010003915.1, read as the reverse complement.
GTAGAAATAGTTATTCCCTTTATTGAAGTTGTATTTGCTAAAAAAGTAAAGCGTTAATAAAATAATTGGACTTTAATACCAGAAAGATATTAACCTGATATGATAATCATCATCAGAAAGTACATTACTGCAGGTAGACTCAATAGTTGCAATACTAAAGTAAAGTACGGTACCTTTTTAACAACAAGGTGGCTCTGAACACTTACTCATGAGTGTACTGTATTGTGTTCTCTTTAACATCATATATTATTTATAACCTTTATTTTATGTCATGTGCTGCTTCTATTTAGACATAAGCTTTACAGGTAAAACCCTCCTTTAGTGATGTAAAAATGTCATTCACTATTTTCAGGTTTCTGTTACAAGAATTCTTTGTATAATAAAACTGAAGTAAACATTTGTTCCATTTATTTTACCCAAAGTAATGAGTGAAGAGAAAAAAACCCACAAGACAGTGATGTTGATGTGAAGAGTAAAGAGCACCTTGGGTTGTAAGATTTATTATAATTTCCACAAATTAAGATTGAGGTAATCACAGAAAACTTTCAACTGTACATAGGAATGACTCTGGTTAGGCCTGGATCTCCTTAATTCGAACACTAATCACCGACACCATCTTATGTACCTGTATTGCATTCACCTCATTATTTCTTCGCATTAAAACGAAAGCCATCACAGAAAACATTAAATAGGATAGACTCTGGTTAGGCCTGAATCACATTAACTTAACCAAACGCTAAACACTGATAACAGCAGCTCTTAAGTATGGTATCTACGTTATATAATAAAAATGGAAGACAGCCAGGGAATAATACATTAAATTTTCTCGGCCATGTGTTAAGATACTCTGATGAACACATAAATAAATATAGCCTTCAACAAGCCCACCACATGTGTATCCCTAATCGGTGTATAAGATATGGCATAATTATTAATCATTTCACTCCCCAAGCCAATTAATGTTGTATGTTTATATACTTTACGTAATATTTATTCTCGTTTCCACCAATGCACTGACTTCATGACTATTGTCTTTTTTTGCCTTACGTGATTTTTGCGTGATAATTAAGAATTTATTATTTTTTTCTGCCATTGCCGCTGCAGAGAAAATATACAATGAAAATAAAAAAACAACTTTCAATTCAAATTATACTGTAGTTTGTAACTTGTAAGCCCATAAAAAATATTATTAGAAAATCTACATGAAGCAAAACTTTAGTCGGAAACTTTTATATATTTTTAGCTAAGGTTAATGCAGGTGTTGAAGTTAAATGAGATAGCAATTTTCAAGCTTTACTTACGATTTAATTACGGAATTACTTGTGACGTGTTTACAGACTTAATTAATAATGTATGAATCCAAAGATGAAAAATGGACAAAAAATAACGACGTACGCAATGATAAAACAAAAACTTTACTGTCATGAAATGTAAATATTTAGTTAAATGACGTTATAATTAAAGCCTTTTACTGTAATAATATGTAAATAATTAATCAAGTGACGACGGCAGCGGTTTGTTTAATTATTCTTGAGTAAATCTTGATACCATAAGTTCTCATTGAAATAATAATAATAATAATAATAATACATTCTGAGCAAACATACGCCTCTTTCTAGTTACAATGACTATGACTAAATAAAAATATAGATTAAATTTGGTAGATTCGTGCAATTTGAGATAACCATACATAATACAGCAAATAAATAAATAAATAGACTTGAGAAACAGTTAGGCCTGTAGTCAGTTTGTGTTATTGTTATGGTAAGCAGTGTTGTCAAGTATGGGGAATTTTCCTTAGACATAGAAAATTAGAGGTACCAATGGGGAAATTATATAAAGATTGTTCAACAGTAATGGGGAAAATTATTATATAAAGATTGTTCAACAGTAAAGGGGAAATTTCAATTAGACGAAATGTCAAGATGGTAAATATACGACTATCTATATCACTCTTCAACAGGAGTAAACAGAGAGAATTTTTGTTGAGGTAAAAAGGAAAATTCTCGTATTGAAGTTGGGGAAATTTCGTCAAGCAGACCTCTGGCAACACTGATGATAATTGCAATGCGCAATGGTTGAACCTGACAGAAAAGAGCATGTTGCAAAGAAAGAATAACAACCCATCAAAGTACTATTATTATAAGTATTGTGGTCAGTGTAGGACTTGCAGAACAACATCCCGTAAGTACAGTATATATTATTCTTACCATTTTGTCTGTTATTATTATTGTTATTATTATTATTATTTGTTTGTTTGTTATGTACGAAGTTTGTGATCAGTGTAGGGTTGGTGTTTCATTTTTCTGGCGTATAAGTACATTATATATTATTCTTCCCATATTGTCTGTTATTATTAATTGTTATTATTAAATTGTCTGTTATGTTACACGTGCATGGCTGTCAAGTTTGTGTGGTTTGTTTACTTCTGTGTGTATGTGTGTAGAAGTGATGTCTTGAAGGTAAATTATTGGTATAGTAAGAAGGATATGTAGTATAGTAATAATAGTTAGTATATATAGTAATAATAGTTAGTATATATAGTAATGGTGATATAATAGTATAGTAATAGAAGGATAGTAAGAGGTATTATAGGCTTAATTATAATATAGTACAATATGTTATTCTTGGTAAATCTTGAGCAATTGATTCCTCCAAGCAACAGAATACACTTATATCACTACTTTTGTTCTGGTAATCCTGACATAGTTTGGAGGAATCGAGACACTCCAATGTACAGTCGCAGCACATAATCCTTGACGAGACTCCCCCCCCCCCTCCCTACACCCTGGTGGTCAAGGTATAATTAAGGGGGTGTGGGAATAGGGGGACAGGCTTGGGGGGGGGGTGCAGGAGTAGGGGGACAGGCTTGTTTTTTTGGGGGGGTATTAGGGGTGTGGGAATAGGGGGACAGGCTTTCTACCCCCCCCCCCAAGCCTGTCCCCCTATACCCGCACCCCCCGAGCCTGTCCCCTACTCCCACACACCCCATAATAATAGATTAGTTTACTCTGCGTTGAACGGAACTGACTGTAAACATATTTAATTTCAAGCAGTAAAATAATAATAATTTAAAAAAATCCTCGGTATTATTTGGTGAAAAATTAATGTAACAGCCAAAAAATGTGTATAAAAAAATTGGAGTTAAAATCACAAAGATAATAAAAAACCACCACATGCACAAGAACACTTTATTGATTACAAACTTACAAAATAATTCACCAACTAAAAAAATATCACTGTAGTCAAGAAATACGTCATTTGAAAACTCGCTCACTCACACGCACACACACACACCAACACACACACACACACCAATCAATACATACATACAACCATCAAAGTCAACATCAGACTACAATTAACATGATATTGTATAAAATCCGTAAGGAAGGAAAAACTAAAGTGATGCAGTAATGTATATGAATGAAGCCATTATGTATTATTACAGACGCTTAAAATTAATAGTTCTGTAATTACTTCATATCCTATTCTGAATGGATAATAATAATAGGATGATAATGTTGGTGGTGGTGGATAATGTTGGTAGTAGTGGTGGATAATGTTGGTGGTGGTGGTTAGTGTTGGTGGTGGTGGTTAGTGTTAGTGGTGTTGATGGTTATACATTAATTAGGGATGTGTGGGAGTAGGGGACAGGCTTGGAGGTGTGTGTGCGGAAATAGGGGGATAGGCTTGTGGGGGGGAATAGGGGGATAGGCTTAGGGGGGTTGCGGGAGTAGGGGGCAATCTTGGGGGGGGGGGGTGTTTGCGGGAATAGGGGGATAGGCTTGTGGGGGGGGAATAGGGGGATAGGTGCGGGAGTAGGGGACAGGCTTGGGGGAGGGGAATTTGTTTGGGGGGTGCGGGAATAGGGGACACGCTTGGTGGGTGCGGGATTAGGGGGACAGGCCTCTGCACCCCCCAGGCATGTCCCCCTATTCCCACACCCCTTTAATTATTTTACTAAAAAACACACACACACACACACACATGGACAAAACCGTGTAAAGGACCAGTGACAAGGAACCCATACATTAATTATTTTAACACACACACACACACAAAATTCGTGTAAAAAGACAATGATAGGAACACATTAATAATTTTAGCACACACACACACACACAAATTCATGTAAAATAATCTAAATAATGAGATACAAAAATAAATTAGGTCTTTGCAATTGATCACAACAGACGACTTTTAATTAAGGAGGAAATTCGGTGTTGGTAAATTTGGAGCAACTGAATCCTCCAAACTATTCCAAGCAACAGAACACTTTTTTTTTAATATTCTGCACTCCTGGTCCTGTTTCCTGGCATACTTTGGAGGAATCAAGGCACTCCACTCCAATGTAACAAAAGCGAATTACCACCTTAAAATAACCAAACATTATTATAATTATATCATAGACAAATGAAATCTTGACAGACCAAATTATATAATGTAACTTATACTTAATCAACATTACTAGAGATTTACAAATACAAGGGAATAAAAAACAGTGAAATATCAAGCAAATTAACAGTGAAATATCAAGAAAATGAAATGTCAAATACCAAGCAAATGAACAGTGAAATACCGAGCAAATTAACAGTGAAATACCAAACAAATGAACAGTGAAATATCAAGCAAAATAACAGTGAAATATCAAGCAAATTAACAGTGAAATACCAAACAAATTAGTAGTGAAATATCGAACAAATGAACAGTGAAATATCAAGCAAATTATAAATGAAAACTTAATTACATATAAATAGTGATGATAACCAAACTGAAGAATAAAAACAATATTGTGTCTTAACAAATTGGACACACATACAGAGGGTAATTAACTTAAGTGACAATTTTTTCTAATGAACAAAATACCATAATAATAAAATAGCCACTGCATCAATTAAGCACAAATACTCATACATTCCCCAAGTTGTATTCTATGTGTGTGTGTTATCTAATGCTTCAAAGAGACACTATTATGGTTATCATCGTTATTTAACAAGTATAATTTTTCTTGTGCGTGTCGTTTCCCTTTTTCTAGATAAGTTATTATAAATTAAGAAACACCATTTGCGCCTCTGTAATATTTTCCTGAAGGATTACGACATTAGCCATTTCAAAATAATATCTTGTCATAGAATAAAGGAACTCAAAATCACATGTTGACTCATCCCATATCTCGAGTCATATTTAATTCACATGACAGGGAAATAATGATCGTTGTGTAGCTTTGTATCACTTCTTATACGGTACCTTCAGCTGACAGAATATAAGTCACCCCGTCCCCTATTTCTTGTGGTCCTGTTTGGTCACTCTGGCTCCTACTAGGTATTCCGGCCTCCCCTGCCTCGGCTGCTGATACGGTACTGGTGGCAGCGTTGGCAGTGTTGTCAGCCTTCTTCTTGATTTTGATGATGCGAGGTTTGGTGTTGATCATGCGAGTTATGGTCCTCTGTTTTGTAGTCGTTGGGGCATCAGCGGTGATGATCTCAGTGGCACCACGAGTGAATTTCTTGGCAGCGTTGTTAGTCACCTTGATGGGAATGATGGCAGTCTTCTTTCCCTTCTTCTTGAACACGACGCTAACCCTCTTCAGTAGGCTAGTGAAGTCTCTCCTCTTTGCTTCCTTATGCATGGCGGCGTCCATCCCACTCCAGGTCTCCTCCACCAGGGGAGACGTGGGCAGCTGAATGTAATTCTTGAGAACAAATCGCCTACAGCTGCGTTTGAGAGGTTTCAGATTTGTCTTGGTCGTCTGTCCAGCCAACCTGAGGGTATTGTTCATGAGGATCACTTCACGTAGCTGGAAGTCGCCTGGCATAGCGTCCTTCAACTTCATAGTGGTGACGTGACAGACTTTTCTCTCGAACAGAGTATGTGTGTCCAGTCCGTTGCCCATGGGTGTGTTAATGGGGGTGGTGGTGGTGATGAGGGGTTCACGGAAGAAGTTGGCGTATATAACAGCGAGGTCAGGCTTCGGTGGGGGAGCCCTGGGAAACTTTCTGTTGACCTTACGCAGCAGCAGGCAACCCAACAGTACCATACATATCGACACCCACAGGTTAGGTGACACATGGAGGGACGCTACGAAGGTCACTATATGATGGACCACACACACAGACGTCAACAAGAAGGCCAACAACACCACCAACACACAACGGAGATTGATTACTGAACACTTACGTATATATATGTACGCACACACCATAGAGGCTACAGTGCCCACCTGCAGACACACACATAGCGACGGTAGAAACATGAGTCGTACGGTATAGTGTAACAACACCAAGTTTCAATTTCAGATTCCCCGCATCTGTGGTGTGTGTGTGTGTGTGTGTGTGTGCAGGTGAAAAGTAATAATAATAAAAAAAAGATAAAAAAAAAATAATAATAAAAGTGCTGTGTAGTGCTCTGTGTACACGCCAGGAACAGACTGATTACTGATGAGAGACTGCGACTGCGAGAGGGATGAAGCGACAGTCCTTTTAAAATTAAGAAGAACATTAAATGAACTCTATAAATGTGTAAGAGAGACGATCATTGGCTGTTCCCCGTGGCTAACATAGAATGAAGTCGCTGATTGGCTGTGCCCGGTGGATTTGACCTGACCTCAGCCAATCACGAGCTACAATGACTTGGGACGGGGCGGGGTTGTCGTGTACATTAGTGGCTGCCTTGTCACTCGAATGGTCAAATTGAACTGAAAATACATCTGCAGTATAAAAAACATAATAATAATAATGAAATCTATTATCCACCCACATATTATTACAATCACCGTACTTGCAATGGCGTCTGCGAAACGTGTGTATAAGGTCTCAGGATTTAGAAAGGAAATAACTGCACTATTTAAAAGGGAACTGTTTTTTTTTATAGCTGGATGCATTTTCGTCAGGTTTCAGATAAGTGGAATGAACTGAACACGTGTTTGAAATATGAGTGCGAGGTGCAGTATAAAATTAGGACTGCTCGACTCTAGAGACTAAAGATTATCGGATTAATAATATTCTTGTGTTTACCTGAAAAATGTGCTGAGGGCAGGTGAAGGAAGGACGCACACACATACACACACACACGCACACACACATAAACACACACACACACACACACACACACACACACACACACACACACACACACACACACACACACACACACACACACACACACACACACACACACACACACACACACACACACACACACACACACACACACACACACACACACACACACACATACACACAAGCACGGGTCAGGTATACGGTATATAGAAGGTACTGTACAATCAAGCTAAAAAGTCCCACTACACTACTGAATGAGTTGAGCGCAAAAACTCGTTCGAAACCGCATTCTGTTGTTGTTAGTTCATAATGTACACATAATCAAGGGACCCTGTGATGTAGTAAGACAGATTGGAGATATATGAGTCCTTCAAAGATTACCACGAAACGCCATGGACCTATTATATATGTGGAAGGAGTTTGTTTGTTTCTTGGCATAGTCAGGAGGAATCAGAGGCTTTTCATTTTCATACACGACGATCACAGGGCTGTTTATATGAAGGCAAGTTATTGGTAGTGAAGGAAAATGAGATGAGGAGAAGGTTGTTACTGAAATAAAGGTGTGGTGGGTGAGGGTTTGGGAAGAGTAGGGTTGGGTTGGATGAGGGCGAGGAGGAATAGGTATAATATAGAAATGGGTTGGGATGGGAAGGACAGGGGTAGGATGAAAGGGGTGAGAAGGGTTGGGGAAGGGTCGGAAGTGAAGAAATAGGCAAGAGAAGTAAGTTAGGGTAGGGTGGGAAAGGTAAGGGAAAGATAATGACGGGAAGGGTAGGGGAAAGATAGGGTCTGTAAGGTAAGGGTAGGGGAAAGATAGATAGGGACGGTAAGGGTAGGGTAGGGGAAAGATAGGGTCTGTAAGGTAAAGGGTAGGGGAAAGATAGGGACGGTAAGGGAAGGGTAGGGGAAAGATAGGGACGGTAGGGTAAGAGTATACTGACACGGTGGAAAGATAGGGACGGTAAGGGAAAGATAGGGACGTTAAGGGAAAGATAAAGATGGTAAGGTAAGGGTATATAGTGGTAGTGGTGGTGGTGGTAGACGAGTGGCAGGCTAATGTGTGGAAGTGTCTAGGGAAATCAAGTTTGTGGCTCGTAGGTTAGTGGTGGTGGTGAGGGGTGGATGGGGTGGATGAAAAGGTAGGGGATGGTGTGGATGAGGAGGAGGGGGATGGGGTGGATGAGGGGGTGGGGGATGGGGTGGATGAGGGGGTGGGGGATGAGGTGGATGAGGAGGTGGGGGATGGTGTGGATGAGGAGGTGGTGGATGGGGTGGATGAGGAGGTGGGGGATGATGAGGAGGGGGATGGTGTGGATGAGGAGGGAGGGGATGGGGTGGATGAGGAGGTGGGGGATGGGCTGGATGAGGAGGTGGGGATGGGGTGGTGGATGAGGAGGTGGAAGGGGATGGGTGGATGAGGAGGAGGGGGATTGGGTGGAAGGGGAGGAGGGGGATGAGGAGGGAGGGAGTGGGATGTTGAGTGACCCAAGGGAGGGGATGAGGTGGTGGGGGAAGGGGGGGGGGATTACTTCTTATACCTGCTGTTCCCCATCTATATTGACTATAGGCCTACCTGGGGATAATGTCAATCAGGATATACCAATTTCTTCATCAAACTCTCCTATATTTTTATCTTTATATATATATCTTTATTTATTTGTGTATGTGAGGAGGGGGGAGGGGGGAAGGAGTATATGTGTGTGTTTGTTTGTTTGTTTATTTATTGTTGTGAATGTTTTTTTTTTTTTTTTTTTTTTAATATGTGTATGTGTGTGTGTGTTTACATGTTTGTGTGTGCGTCGAGGGAGGGTGTGTGTATGTGTGTTGTTTATTTGTTTGTGTGTGTGTATGTGCGTTGTTTATGTGTTTGTGTGTACCTGTCTGTGTGTGTGTATGTGCGTTGTTTATGTGATTGTGTGTACATGTCTGTGTGTGTGTGTATGTGCGTTATTTATGTGTTTGTGTGTACCTGTCTGTGTGTGTGTGTATGTGCGTTATTTATGTGTTTGTGTGTACCTGTCTGTGTGTGTGTGTATGTGCGTTGTTTATGTGTTTATGTGTACCTGTCTCTGTGTGTGTGTATATGCGTTATTTATGTGTGTGTGTGTACCTGTCTGTGTGTGTGTGTGTGTGTATGTGTGGTGCATCAATTCTGTATATGAAGTGAATGACAAATCATAAATCTAAATCTATATATATAAATCTATAGAGTAACCTTTTACCATCAAATTATACCTCTGACAAATATCTATATCCATAAATTAAAATAAAAACAGCGCATGATAAAATAACACAAAACCATATCGTGTACTATATTATAATGGAGATTAAAATGTTAACTATTCACACTCCATACGAGATAATGGTGGGTCGCTATCTATTGAAACTAACTTTGAACATATCTAAAATGAAATGAATTGAACACCGTATATTATAAAGTTTAGGTATATTATAAAGTGCTCTACAGTCGGTAATAAAAATAGTATTGCAACCTCCCATACTTTGGAATCCGTTTGAGATTGAAGATATAATAAAGTGCAATGATTACTGAAGGGTTTTTATGGTGTAGAATTATTAATCTTATAGTAGCAACAAAATAAATACAAATATAATAGTACATATATATAGAAAAGAGTGCTATGAAAGTATTTATATATATATATTATTTTTTTCGTGTGTGTGGCTAGACAGACACACACATGCACATACATTCATACAAATATAGAAACGTGTACGAACGAGAATAGAAATAATCACTCTTTGCCATAAGTGAATCCATGCAGCTTTTCAGTTTAAATTGAATTCCTACCATTCACTGCACTTAATCCCCAGCCTGCCTTAGCTAAGCTGCTGGCTACAGTCAGAGGTATAGGAGGGGGTAATCCTAGTACACACACACACACACACACACATATATACACACTCATCAACTCACACTCATCAACTCACACACACACATATACACACTCATCAACTCACACACACACACATATACACACACTCATCAACACACACACACACACATATACACACACTCATTAACTCACACACACACACACACACACACACACACACACACACACACACACACACACACACACACACACACACACACACACACACACACACACACACACACACACACACACACACACACACACACACACACACACACACACACACACACACACACACATATACACCTTTTATATACAGTATAGCCATAATCCAGGTATATCTGTGTGGACACACAAATATCAGTGACGAAGTTGCATGTAAGACTTATTACGGGGAAGGTCTGTAATTCCTCCTATCCACACTATCCACTATCCTATCCACACTATCCACTATCCTATCCATACTTTCCACTATCCTATCCACACTATCCACTATCCTATCCACACTCTGATTCCTCCTATCCACGCCACTAATGGTAGTAATAGGGAATTTGTTTCGTGTCATAGTTTGGAGGAATTCAAAGTATATAATGATTATATTCTCCATCCTATTTTCGTACTATGCTGGAGGAAGAGGGAGGGAGGGAAGGAAGGAGGGAGGGAGGGGAGGAAGGAGGGAAGATTGGAAGGAGAAAAAGAGAAGGAGGGAAGGTTGGAAGGAGAAGGAGGGAAGGAGGGATGGAGAGGGAGAGAGGCAAGGTTTGAGGCACGTGTGTTTATTCCTGGGGGAGTTTTCATCAGAGGTGGTTGGGGAGTGTTGTTGGTGTGAGGAGGAGAGAAACAACAAGCCTTTCCTGTATCTAGCCTGGGTCAAAGGTAGAACACAGGTGATGATAGAAGGATTAACACACCCTCCCATGAGAACAAACTCCTTGTCTGAGAGAGAGAGTGAGAGAGAGAGAGAGAGAGAGAGAGAGAGAGTGAGTGAGAGACAGAGCCGTAGAATAGAAGAGTTTGGACAACCGCTCTGCTGGTCGCCATCTTGCATCGAAATGTCAGTGAGCGGCCGTATGAAAACAATAGCCAGACTACAAACATTAACTTCCCAGCCTTTTATTTCAGTACAGATTGTTTATATATATAAATACACATGTATATATTATGTACATGTGTATGTACAGTCGGCCACACTTCTGGCTGTTACAGTCAGTACTACAAACTCCAGGTGTCTAACGTTTGCATCCCTGACTTTCTGAATCATAGGCTCGAAGGTTTGATAGAGAAACACCATAGAAGAAACGTGTCTTTGAATGGTCCAAAATAGTGAATACTGATCTAAAAATATACATTATAGTAAATTTAAAAATTCTTAAAAAATAGTTAGGTTAGGTTAGGTTAGGATAGGTCTGAGAGAGAAACACCATAGAAGAAAAGTGTCTTAGAATAGTCCGCCGCCGCCACCGCCGTCGGTTTTTAATAATTAGTTTTATTTATTTTTTATTTTAAATATTATATATATATATATATATATATATATATATATATATATATATTTTTTAATTATTTCTTTTTGTAGTAATTAACTTTTTGTTTTTTTATTATTTTGTTTTTTGTCGCCGCCGCCGCCGCTGCCGCCGCCCTGCCGCCGCCGCCGCCAACGCCGCCGCCGCCTCCGCCGCCCCCCCGCCGCCGCTGCCGCCGCCCAACCGCCGCCGCTCCACCGCCGCCGCCCCGCCGCTGCCCCGCCACCACCGTCGTTTTTTAATAAATATTTATTTTTTTATTTTTGTTTAAATAATATATATATATATATTATTAAATATATATATATATTTTTAATTATTTTTTTTGTAATAATTAACTTTATTTTTTTTTATTATTATTATTATTTTTTTTTTTTCGTCATCGGCACCTCCGCCGCCTCCGCCCCGCCGCAGCCGCCCCGCCGCAGCCGCCCCGCCACCGCCGCCCCGTCGCCGCCGCCGCCTGCTGCCGCCGCCTGCCGCCGCCGCCCCGCCGCCGCCGCCCCGCCGCCCCGATGCCGCTGCCGCCGCCGTCGTTTTTTAATACTTTTTTTTTTTTTAAATAATATATATATTTTTTTTAATATATATATATATATATATATATATATATTTTTTTTTTTTCGGTAATTAACTTTTTTTTTATTATATATTTTTTTATTTATTATTTTTTTTCGTCGTCGTCAACGCCGCCGCCGCCTGCCACCGTCGCCCCGCCGCCGCCGCCCCGTCGCCGCCGCTGCCATCGTTTTATATTAATTAGTTTTTTTTTTTTTTTTTTAAACAATATATATATTTGTAATTAACTTTTTTTATTATTATTATTATTTTTTTTATTTATTAATTTGTTTTCGTCGGCGTCACCGCCGTCTCCCCGCCGCCGCCGCCGCCTCGCCCAATCCGTATCTGGACGTCGAGAACACAGATTTTACGTATTTGGTCAGTTCTCGTCACTGAAACTACGTAAACGATGCATTATTTAAAAACAATGTAAGACCGAATATACACACACACACACACACTTACACACACACACACACTTACACACACACACACACACACACCACACACACACACATACACACACACACACACACACAATAGTAGTAGTAGTAGTAGTAGTATTGTTTTAATTGTATTATTTTGTTGTATTATTACTTTTAATTCTACATCCATGCAGTACAGGCATGCGAAGCAAAAACAATTAATTTATTAAGATAGAATTATATAGATTTTGTGACAGACCAGCAGAGCCCCTTGTGTGTGTGTGTGTGTGTGTGTGTGTGTATGTGTGTTCTTCCTGATCTCTCTCTCTCTCTCTCTCTCTCTCTCTCTCTCTCTCTCTCTCTCTCTCTCTCTCTCTCTCTCTCCCACCGTTATTACCATATTTCTATCACCACTATCATCATTATCACCATCATATTACAATAACCATTCGTATACTATCACCACCACCACCACCACTACCACCACCATTATCACCATCAAATTTCCACCACCACCACCACCACCATTATCACCATCAAATATCAGTCATCACCATCATATTTCCATCACCACCACCACCATTATCACCATCAAATTTCAGTCATCACCATCATATTTCCATCAGCATCACCATTAATAAACAATGGTAATAATTTATAGCCTCCACCTCATATATTATCCATATAAAATAACAATTAATTCGTCATTAGCTGTGGCTGCTTTGGTGCTCTGACAATGTGTTATACAAAGTGGTCACCATTTAATAATAATAATAATACGTGAAAGAACAATGTATAAATGAATGAATGTATGTATGTGTGTGTGTGTTATGTGTATGTGTGTGTATATGTATTATGTGTATGCTTGTGTGTATGTAGGAATGTATGTGTGTGTGTTATGTGTATGCTTGTATGTATGTAGAAATGTTTGTATATGTATTATGTGTATGCTTGTGTGTATGTAGGAATGTATGTGTGTGTGTGTTATGTGTATGCTTGTGTGTATGTAGGAATGTTTGTGTGTATATGTATTATGTGTATGCTTGTATGTTTGTAGGAATGTAGGTATTTATATGTGAATAAATGTACGTGTGTGTATGTATGTATATATGTATATGTGTGTATGAATGTATGTATATATATAAATGTATGTGTGAATTTATGTATGTATGTATGTATGAATGTATGTGTGCGGGAGTACGGGGACAGGATTGGGGGGGAGGAGTTAGAATGGTGCGTGAATGAGGGAGAGGCCTACTACCCCCCCCACACCGCCCCCCCCCCCAGCCTATCCCCCTATTCCCACACCCCCTAAAACCTAACCCCCCCCCCCTCCCCCACTGATCCCTGGAGATAAATGAGTCCTTCAAATATTGCCACGAAACACACACACACACACACACGTACAAACTGACACACACACACACGTACACACACACACACGTACACGCACACACACACACACACGTACAAACACACACACACACACACACACACACACACATACAAACACACACACACACACACACACACACCTATATGGAAGGAGGTTGTATCGTGGCATGGTCAGGAGGAATCAGAAGCCTCCAATCTTTATACACGGTCAGAGGGTCCTTAAGGGGGTGTGGGAATAGGGGGACAGGCTGGGGGGGGTTAGGGGGACAGGCTTGGGGGGGGGGGGGTTAAAGGGGTGCAGGATTATCGGGGTGAGTTTGGGTGGTGAGGGTGTATGGGGGACAGGCTTGGTGAGGGGGGTTTAGTGGGGTGAGGGAATAGGGGACAAACTTTATACCCACTCCAACCGTGTCCCCTTATTCTCGCACCCCCCCCCCCCCCCACACACACACGTTAGTAGATGTAAAGATGTTTAAAATGTATGTGTGTGTGTTTGTGTGTATGTGTTTGTGTGTGTGTGTGTATGTGTGTGTGTTAGAGGTGCAACAAACGGTTTAAAAAAATTCTTAGAACGGTGGTCAAACGAGTGGGGTGAGGTGAGGCGAGGTCAGGTCAGGTGAGGTCAGGTTAGACTCCGTGCCTGTAGGTGGAAGGGGGTGGGGGGGTGGGGGGGGTGAGGTCAGATCAATACACTCCCTCTTTTCCTGTTATTTATTTCATTCTCATTTGGTATACATATATATATATACCTATCTATCTATTTATCTATCTACCTATCTATCTATTTATCTATCTATCTATCTATTTATCTATCTATCTATCTATTTATCTATCTATTTATCTATCTATTTATCTATTTATCTATCTATTTATCTATCTATCTATCTATCTATCTCTACCTACTTCATTCTTCCCTTCCATCCATTTCATTCTATTTTCTTCTCCCACTATCCTTCTCCTCTCTCTATCCAGCTATCTATCTATCTATCTATCTATCTATCTATCTATTTATGTACCTATCTCTATCCAACACTATTTATCTATATCTATCAATCTATCAATCTATTTATCTATCTATATAATAGTAATAACACGGTGTTCTCTTTCGTGAGTTCGACAAAAAATAAAAAAAAAGTTTAGTTTTGGTGAAAGTCAAAGAAAAATGCGAAAATCATCAGACGTTGTTTCAAAAATATTCATACAGTGTAAATTGAACCGTGAAAAGATGTGCCGGACTCCAAGTATTATTCATTTTTCATTCACGTGTAGCACAGTTCGTTTTAAAGCAAGAGAGGTCGTATTTTTTTATATATGTAGCTTTAGTTATTTAGTTATTTTTTATATGTAGTTTTAGTTATTTTTATATATATATTCTACCGTTCATTTAATGCAAGGGATGATGTATTTATGTATGTATGTATGCATTTACAGTATGTATGTATGTATGTATGTATATGTATGTATACCAAATACACTATATTATATACTACAGTTCTTTCAATACATGAGATAAAGTATATTTAATTAATACGTAGCTTTTAATTTTAATGGTAGAACAGTTTACTCTAAGGCAAGAGAACAAATATATATATATACAGTATATATATTTTTTTTCATGTAGGACAATGTAATTTCAACCGGAGATTCAATATATATATTTTTTGTTCCTCTAGCACAATGTAGTTACAGACTGATTAATTATCTATCCTTCACGTTGTATTGTTTATTTTTTATCAGTTTCTATGCTATTTTGTTTTTATAGTACAAGTCCCAACCCACCACTTGGTAGCTTAGGTGAATGTTACGCTAAAGGTCACGAATGAATGAATGAGTGACTGAAGTTCGGTTACATATTAAACGGTGTATCCGGTTATGGAAGGCTATTCGGTTACATGTACGAAGCGGAAGGAAAACTGGTGAGAGAGAGAGAGAGAGAGAGAGAGAGAGAGAGAGAGAGAGAGAGAGAGAGAGAGAGAGAGTGCTGGGGAGGGAGATAGAAGGAATTTAAAGAGAAAGATTGTGTGTTGTGTGTGTGGAGGGAGACAGGTGGAATTTAAAGAGAGAGAGAGAGAGAGAGAGAGAGAGAGAGGAGAGAGAGAGAGAGAGAGGAGAGAGAGAGAGAGAGAGAGAGAGGGGGAGTTGAGATAGAAGGAATTTAAAGAGAGAGAGAGAGAGAGAGAGAGAGAGAGAGAGAGAGAGAGAGAGAGAGAGAGAGAGAGAGAGAGGGGGGGGGGTTAGGCACACACACTCTTGCCATGATAGTAATGAAGAAAAAATAAATAATATTGGCATGTAATTTATTGTGAAGGAAGGAAGGCCAGGCTGGTGGGTTGGTTGATACACGGGGGATATCCAGTTACAAATTACTGAAGAGCAAATCAATGGGGAACCGAACACCTTTCTATCTCTCTCTCTCCTTAAATTACTTCTATCTCAACTCCCCTTTTTCTTTCTCTCTCCTTAAATTCCTTCTATCTCAACTCCCCTTTCTCTCTCTCTCTTTTTAAATTCCTTCTATCTCAACTCCCCTTTCTCTCTCTCTCTCTCTCTCTCTTTTTCTGCCTGCTATATGGAGTGAACTATATAAGATGAACAAATTTACCATAAAATTATCAATAGATTCAACTTTGCGAGGAACATAACATAACATTGATGTGAACCGATTTGTGACCTCCACCTCCCAAGCATTTTCCTCTCCTACACCTTAGACCACAGAAAACAACAACAACACAACAACAATAATAACAACAATAACAACAATAACAGCCAATGAGCGTCTTTCCCTCCATACCCAAGCCACATTTGACAGCCAATGAGCGTCCTTCCCTCCATACCCAAGCCACATCTGACAGCCAATCATAACTCACGTTCACACCTCATACCTGATGGTCACAGTGTATATAAAGGACTCTGTCTGCCATAACCCCATCACTCTATTCCTCACCTGCCAAACCAGAGTTCACCAAGAAACGTCAGCAAGTCAGCACACACCTCCTGCCCAAGACAAACATAAATTGACAGCCACTAAGTTCTGTGTGTTGTTCCTTGAGCTGTGTGTGTTGCTCCAGCCTCCAACACCGTCCAGGACACGACAATAGTACCATCTGTGTGTCCCTTTAACTGTTCCACCTCGGTCCTATCTTCGTTCCACCTTGGCCTTCTCGTTGGTGTGGCAGTATGGTGAAGATGGCTATGGGCAATATGCAGGATATCATCTCCAGTGACAGACGTCTGAGGATGGAGAGTAAGAAGGCCTTCTCTCTCTCCGTCAAGAAACTGCAGGTGGCCGTCACTGCCCCTCAAAGACTGAAGCTGCGTCAGTTAGTGCACATGACGAACATTGTGAAGGCTGTGGTCCGGAATAAGAAGACGATCACACCGAACATCAACCAGCAGGGGACAACTCTACTGGTGAGGAAGTGGAAGGGGGACATCCAGGGGCCTCTTCACCCGCTTCCTCTTCACCTGCCAGACCCAACATGTACCACATCATGAGGAAGGTTCACAGGAAGACGTATATTTCCAGGGACAGCCGAGGGGTTGCTGTTCAAGTGAGGAGGAAAAGAGCCGACAGTGCCACCCCAAACATCAAGACAAAACCACAACGTCCACAAGAGGAAACCAGACCCCACCACCACCACCAACCAAGACGATCATCCCGACCCCTTGTCTCCACCTACAGACTCCCAGAAGAGGACCAAGGGACACGCCAGCTTCATCCAAGACTTGTATCCCGAGCCTACTACATCTCCACCTACTGACGACTGGCGTATGGATGTGTGGCGAAGATACAAACACAACAAGAGAATGTCCTGCAAAACCACCAAGAGGGGCGAGTGTCACGTTAAAAGGAAGAAAGCGGACAGTACGACTCCAGACCCACCACAGGACGACCGTGTAGGACGACGAGGATGTGGTTTACAGTATAGGATTTCCATAGGACCTCCAGCAAAATGTTCCCCAGACCAACCAACACAGTGTAGCGATTGTTATTCCCTGAAGTGGAGTTAAAGAGTGGTGTGAATTAGCTTGTATCTCTCTCTGTGAATTAGCTTTATCTCTCTCTCTCTCTCTCTCTCTCTCTCTCTCTCTCTCTCTCTCTCTCTCTCTCTCTCTC
Source organism: Petrolisthes manimaculis (assembly GCA_034508575.1). Taxonomy (NCBI): domain Eukaryota; kingdom Metazoa; phylum Arthropoda; class Malacostraca; order Decapoda; family Porcellanidae; genus Petrolisthes; species Petrolisthes manimaculis. Next base: position 1,480 of record JAWZYT010003915.1, on the reverse strand, counting down.
TCTCTCTCATCTGCCGAGTTTATCGTTGGGAAATACAGGAACGGGTATATATTTTTTTATCATGGAAGGCAATGCGTGTTTTGTATTAGTGTGCTCAGTGACAATATCGTTTGTTTTTTCACTCCTTGTCGCCTGTTTTCCCGCCTTATCTGTGTCGGAGTTCAAGAGTCAACAATTGGCGCTAAAAACGAAATAATTCCCTGCTTTTGTTGTCATGTTTAGTGCCTGTATGTATGTATGTATATATGTAATTGTTTATTTGTATGTATGTATATATGTGATTGTTTATTTGTATGTATGTATATATGTAATTGTTTATTTGTATGTATGTATGTGATTGTTTATTTGTACATTTTTTTACTAAATTTATGTGTGTATCTTCATCAATGTGTATTATATATTTTCTCTCAATAAAATCGATATATGCATAACACACTGCCTTTTATTTTAAATGTCCTTTATGTGTGTGTATGTGTAAGTTGGTGCTATATTGTCTCTCAGTAAGGTAATTATTTATATTTATTATTATTATTTATATTTATTATTATTATATATATTTATTATTATTATTTATTATTATTATTTTTATTATTATCCATATAGGGATAACTCACGTAAGAGTTTGACAGTTTCTTCCCTCTGTTCCTTAGATGATAAACTTTCCAATAAATAGGTTAACTACCATCTATTATTTACTATACGTACAGTTATGTACTACTTCAAACAATAATATCATATGTGAACGTGAAAACATTAGACAGTAAATTGTTTGAGATACCCCTATGTGGATGATTATTATTGACCGTAACTGAATGTGTGTGTGTGTAAGATGTGTTATATTGTGTGTGTGTGTGTAAGAATGATGTTATATTCTGTGTGTGTGTGTATGTAAAATGGTGTTATATTCTGTGTGTGTGTGTAAGAATGGTGTTATATTCTGTGTGTGTGTGTAAGAATGGTGTTATAGTGTGTGTGTGTATGTAAGATGGTGTTATATTGTGTGTGTGTGTAAGAATGGTGTTATATTGTGTGTGTGTGTGTGTGTAAGATGGTGTTATTATTGTGTGTGTGTGTGTAAGAATGGTGTTATATTCTGTGTGTGTGTGTTTGTGTGTGTGTAATGATGGTGTTACATTGTGTTTGTGTGTGTGTTATATTGTCTCTCAGTCAGTAAAGGTCATAATCAGCCTGAGTCACATTTTTAACTCAAGACACAAAATCCCGGCTTTCCTGATCCTCTTATACCCGCTCGGAGAAAAACAAATGATAAAAAAGAATTAGTCTGATTAACGACACTGACATCGGGGGGGGGGGGGGGGGGAGTTGGAGGGATATTATAATTTTTTTTTTGAAGGCTACCGATTCCTCCTAACTAGACAAAACACAAACTCTTATTATTATTATTTTTTGTTTTATTATTATTTATTTTTTATTATTTATTTTTATTGTTATTATTTTTTATTGTTATTTATGTTTTTAT
>JAWZYT010003914.1:162500-171835 GCA_034508575.1 Petrolisthes manimaculis | reverse complement strand
CGAAATATATTAATGTAATAATTATATCATTTTAAGAAGATTGTGCTTCAACATATATTTCCTAATTTTTTCTTAATTGTAGAGGGGAATTTGTTCTTCCGGATTTTTTCAGTTCATCGGGTAAGAAGATTCCATATAAACCTTAGGACCTTAACACATAACACTATTGTCATACTGTATGTTTGGTACAGTACACGAGGACAACTTATATCCACATTATGAGATCGTGTTCCATCACATTGCTCTATAATCCTAATGGTGTGTGTGTGTGTGTGGTGTTTGTGTGTGTGTGTGTGTGTGTGTGTGTTTCCTTCCCCACCTCCCTCTCTCTCCTTCCCACATCCCCCCTTCCTCCCTCCCATCCCTCCTCCCCCCCATCCATCCATCCCAAACCTGAGTAGATAAAGTAATAATTTTCCATTTTGATGTAGTGGGCAAAGATCACGCCTGTCCCCCACTCCCCCCAACCCCCAAAACCACCCTCCCCCCCTCCCCAACCCCCCAACCCCCCTCCCCCCCTCCTCCCGCACCCCCCACCCAATTACCCTAACTCTCCAATCATCTCACTACATGTACGCCCCATAATCCCCCTCCCCCCCAACCCCCAATATACCCGCTCCCCCCTAATCTCTCCAATCATCCTACGAACCCCCCCCCCACCCCACCACCCCTTCTCTCTCTCTCTCTCTCTCTCTATCTCTCTCTCTTTCTCTCTCACTTTTAACCACCTGCTGCTAAAAGAGTTACCATGCATTACCTCCTCTCTTTCTCTGTCTCTCTCTCTCTCTCTCTCTCTCTCTCTCTCTCTCTCTCTCTCTCTCTCTCTCTCTCTCTCTCTCTCTCACACACACACACACACACACACACACACACACACACACACACACACACCTACAGCCACCCTGGTCGACACAATAAGCGTGAAATGGTGTAATATTGGCCTGTCTAACATACTGCCTTGTCCATCACAGTCTCCCTCACGCCTCACCTGTCTGTCTGTGTGTGTGAGAGAGAGAGAGAGAGAGAGAGAGAGCGAGAGAGAGAGAGAGAGAGAGAGAGAGGTGGGGGTATGTGCTTGTGTTTGTTGTGTTTGTGTGTGTGTGTGTGTGTGTGTGTGTGTGCCTGCCTCACTCTACCTCTCTCCACACACACACATCTTCTCTCACTCTGTCTGTTTTTTTTCACTCTGTCTCTTTCTCCTGTTTATATATGCTGTCTTTCCATCCTCTCAGAAAATTATTATTATTATTATTATTATTATATTATTATTATTATTATTATTATTATTATTATTATTATTATTATTATTATTATTATTATTATTATTATTATTATTATTATTATTATTATTATTATTATTATTATTATTATTATTAGTTTGGTTGAAGATAACTGCGAGCTCTGCCGCTGTTAATTTTTGTAGCAAATCTTTTCTAATTTGCGAATTGTATTCTTAGTATTGCTGGGGAGATGGAAAAGCAAATTACCAAGTGAGTTTATTGGTCTGACGTTTCGGCTTTCTCTCAAAGGAATGATGTGTGTCTCCTTCATTCCCTATCTACCTTCACTCTATATTTCCTCCTTCCCTTCCCTTCCTTCCACTCCTCATTTTCTCGTTCCCTCTTTCCCTTCCTTCCCTACCTTCCACTCCTTATTTCCTCCTTCCCTCTTTCTCTTCCTTCCCTACCTTCCACTCCTTATTTCTTCCTTCCCTTCCCTACCTTCCACTCCTCATTTCCTCCTTCCCTTCCTTCCCCTCTTTCCCTTCCTTCCCTTCCACTCATCCCACTTCCCACTCTGCATTCCTCCCCACCTCCATTCTCCCCCATAAACTCAACTATTCCTCCCTTCTCTCTCCCCCCTCCCTTCTCCCCCCCTCCCCCCCCCCTTAGCAGCAAGTGAGGGGGGGAGGGACAAGTGTCACGAGAGGATGGCCACCCCTTCATTTAGGGGGGTGGGGGGGGCCTCAGTCATGATACCAGTAATTACCGCACCCCCCTCTACCTACCCCCCCCTCTGCCCCCCCATACCCCTCACTACTTCACTTCTCTCTCTAGTCTCCCTCACTCTCACAATCTCTGTCTATTTTCTCTCTCTCTCTTTCTCTCTCTCTCCCTCTCTCTCTCTCTCTCTCTCTCTCTCTCTCTCTCTGTGTGTGTGTGTGTCGATACATACATACACAATATGCAACACACACGCGTAAGTATATATATATATATATAGTATAACCTCTCCGTTCTCTCTCTCTCTCTTATTCTTCTCCCTCCCACCGCACTCTCTCTCTCGCTCTCTCTCTCTCTCTCTCTCTCTCTCTCTCTCTCTCTCTCACTCTCTCTCTCTCTCTCTCTCTCTCTCTCTCTCTCTCTCTCACTCTCTCAACATGGAGTGTAGTGAGTCTTGAAGCATCTTCCACGTCAGAGTCTCAAGGGGACCGCAGTGTGTCTTGCTCTTAGACCCCCACTCTTGTCCTGTTTGGCTCCCCCCCCCCTCACCCCCCACACACACCCCACACACACCCCCACACCATCATCACTCACTCTCTCTCTCTCATCCTCTTCTCCTTCTCTCCCTCCAATGTCCCTCCCTCAATCACCATCAACACTCACTCTCTCTCTCTCATCCTCTTCTCCTTCTCTCCCTCCAATGTCCCATCCTCTTCTTCTTCTCTCCTTCCAATGTCCCTCCCTCTTCTTCTTCTCTCCCTCCAATGTCCCTCTCTCAATCACCACCACACACACACACTCACTCTCCATCCTCTCCTCTCCCCCCCACCACCACACCCCCTTCAATGTCCCCTTTACACAACCCCCTTTCCACAACACCCCTTTTACACAACCCCTACACAAACCCCTTATACCTAACCCATGTATAAAAACAAAATAAACCTTTAATTAATCTCACCTTACATCCCTCGCAGGTAAAGGCACCAAAGTGAAAGCCAGCAGCAGGCTCTCCACACACCTTACATAGCTGGTTCATCCTGTGTGGGAAATAAAAGGCATCATTAAAACACACTTACATTCATTACATATACTGACACTTAAATATACATAGACACACATAATAATGATCTCCACACACCTTAGTAACATAGCTGGTTCATCCTGGAGGAAATACAAGAGGTCATTGAAACACACATACAGTACAAACACAGAGATTTAATACACACATACAGTACAAACACAGACACTTAATACACACATACAGTACAAACACAGACACTTAATACACACATACATTACATACACAGAGATTTAAATATACATAGACACTTAAACGTACACACATATATATACTCAGACACTTAAACATACACACATACATTTACATACACAGACACTTACATACATACATACATTACATACACAGACACTTATACATACACATATGCATAAAATTTCCATAATAATTCATCAACTAATTCACTCATGAGTCCTTTACAAAGTTCAATTTCTTTGGTTCAGAGTGTATTCCCGCGTGGCCACATCCCTAATTAAATAAAGACGTCTTGTGCTGGATAAAAATTGACACAAGGCAGATTGCAGACGCTCACAGGGAAAAAATAATACACACATCTTATTTCATCCTGTATACACACTTGTTACACACACATACACACACAACACACACCTTATTTCATCCTATATACACACTTGTTTCACACACATACACACACACCTTATTTCACCCTATATACACACTTGTTTCACACACACACACACACACACACACATTACTGTCTTCACCCAACACACATGTTTATACATTATCACGTGGGACCATCTTGAGATCCGTGTATAACCAAGATTTTCCCCGCTATGCATTTTAATTCCCCGTGTGTTGGCTTGTTGTTGTTGTTGTCGTTGTTATCTGTCACGCCGTCTGCCAGGGTCGTGATCTTGTTTGTTAGTCAGTTTGTACCGGCCGTCGTCTTGAGGTTCACTTGTTTTTTGGTCAATACTCAATACTTCCTTCCCGCTCAACAGTTACCAGCGTAAATTCTCGTCCATAGAGAGAGAGAGAGAGAGAGAGTGTGTGTGTGTGTGTGTGTGTGTGTGTGTGTGTGTGTGTGTGTGTGTGTGTGTGTGTATTTAATAAGAGTATACAGTGGCACATGTACAGTTGGACACATGAATTGGTGGTACAGCCCAACAGGTGAAATATACTTGTCCCATTTGAGTAACCATGGGTGTCTATTATCAGGTAGTTGCTTTTTATTACATGTTTCCTCAATACTGACTTCTGCCCCTGGTGTCTCCTCCTATTTGGCACTAAGGAACACACACACACACACACACACACACACACACACCATCCTCAATACTGACTTCTGCCCCTGGTGTCTCCTATTTAGCATTAATAAGGAACTTGATATTGGGAGAAATGGACCATCTTTCACTTGGGCTATACCTCGAATTCCTGTGTCCAACTGTACTATGTAATGCTAATATGATCAGATAAAGTTACATTCTGAACCAGTTTCTATTCTAACAACATGTATAATTATTTGGTGTGTGAGATATGTGTTTTTTTGTTTTTTTGTTTTTTTCTATACCTCAACCTGTGTCTGTTATTTCTGCATTCCAATAGTGTTACAATATATTTAACTTCATAGTTTTGAAGGCGAAATGCAGCGAACTTATGCTGCAGACTGTACATACAACCACATCATGCCGACCAGCCCATATTTTTTCCCCGCCACGTAATTTTCCAGCCACGAATTTTCCCCGCCACGAATTTTCCCCGCCACGAAATTTTTCCCGCCAAGAATTTTTCCCGCCTAGAATTTTTTTCCGCCAAGAATTTTTCCCCCCTAGAATTTTTCCAGCCAGGAATATTTCCCGCCAAGAATTTTTTCCCGCCAAGAATTTTTTCCCGCCAAGTGTGTAATATGTTTTATACCGGATATAGATACACAGATAATATAAGTAGGTAGGTAGGTAGGTAGGTAGAGAGATAATGTAGGTAAGTAGTTAAGTGAGTTTTATAGGTATAGGGGGAGGAGGTGCATGGCTCAATATATAAAGTGACGGACTGTGAATGGTTCCAGTCTGGGATTTTATCGAGGTGATCTGATGGGTCCTGCTGTTCGTCAAGTATCCTGTGGCTACGACGACACGTCAATAAAATATCCCCTACATCGTCGTCAACTCACGCACAACATAGAAGATGACAGACCATATTCCAAGATGCTGTGAGTGACGGTGTAGCCGCTACTCTCCCCTGATAGTAACGTGTATAAAGAAAGTGTGGGTCATCTATAGTGGGGACAGAAGAGAAGCTACGGTACCAACAACATCACCACCATGAACACACTCGCCTAGCACGCGAGAGGTCCCGGGTTCGATTCCCGTGTCAGTGGAATTGTTGGACAATTTTCCCAAGCCATTATGTCCCTGTTCACCCCAGCAGTAAGTAGGTACCTGGCTGTAAAAACAAGGATAGCAACTTTGTAGGCTGGGGGAAGATATGTTGTTGTAACAAGACTGACTTGCCTTAATGACCAACACGAGTCGATAGGCATAAAGGCTCGTAGTTTAAAAAAAATTAAGGGCCGTTACTGGAGCTCTATGAACCCTCCAAATAATCCAGGCCACAAAACGTTTCAGTGTTTCTAATAGGGAATCTGTTGCCTGGAGTAGTTTGGAGAATTCATAGAGCTCCAGTAAGGGCCCTCAATTTTTTTTAAACTACGGGTGAAAGCCCTAAAATTCTTCTTCTCCACTGTTTCATCTGGTGCGACACCCAATAATCTCGGGGCTTCACAAGAGTCACGGGCTACTGACTGACACCCTGCAGTCCTGAGGTTCAAAATGAGGTATATAGAAAAAAAAAAAAAGTAGATAGATGGATAGGAAGGAAATGTGGTCTCTACAGCATTAAAATTTCATAAAGTCAAATATTTATGGCCTGAGTCAATTAAATTATCGTATCTTCACTTACTATTTTATCATTATTTATCATTATTTTTATCATTTATCACTTCCTTCGTCTATTAAAAACCACCTCTGTATAATTTTAATATATTCTTTCATAAAACTCTAGCGGAAAGGGAAATCAAACCTGACTGAGGAGATAAAGAGAAAAAGAATTATAATGAGGCAATGAAAAAAAAAAAAAGAATAATAAAATAGACACGTCATGATGTTATTATTTTTTCCCGCGTTGGCAACTGTGGTATATGTAAACAAATGACGTCATCATCACCTTCCTCCTTCCCCTCTCCTCGATTGATGGAAAATATGACAAACTTTCTCCTTATATTTATTGACGATGGATAGATGGATGGATAGATGGATAGATGGATGGATGGATAGATGGATGGATGGATGGATGGATAGATAGATAGATAGATAGATAGATAGATAGATAGATAGATGGATAGATAGATAGATAGATAGATAGATGGATGGATGGATGGATGGATAGATAGATAGATAGATGGATGGATGGATAGATAGATAGATAGATAGATAGATAGATAGATAGATGGAAGTGAGTTTTTATTAATTATTTGTATTCTTAACTTTATACCCAGGTTCGTACGAAGTTGTAACAAGTGTACAATTAGCCACAAAAATTCGTACACACGCTGTTTTTTTCGAAGATTTACAACATATTTTTATTATTATTATTATTATTATTATTATTATTATTATTATTATTATTATTATTATTATTATTATTATTATTATTATTATTATTATTATTATTATTATTATTAATATTATTATTAATATTATTATTATTATTATTATTATTATTATTATTATTATTATTATTATCAATATTATTATTATTATTATTATTATTATTATTATTATTATTATTATTATTATTATTATTATTATTATTATTATTATTATTATTATTATTATTATTATTAATATTATTATTATTATTATTATTATTATTATTATTATTATTATTATTATTATTATTAAAGTTTGTTATTTAGCAATCACCGAGTCACTTTAATAGCCTGTGTAATAATTTTTGTGACTAACAGTATACGTACAGTTGGACACAGGAATTGGTGGTACAGCCCAGGTGGTGAAAGATACTTGTCCCATTTGAGTAACCATGGGTGTCTATTATCAGGTATGTACTTGCTTTTTATTACCATCCTCAATACTGACTTCTGCCCCTGATGTCTCCTATTTGGCACTAAGGAACACACACACACACACACACACACACACACACACACACACACACACACACACACACACACACACACACACACACACCATCCTCAATACTGACTTCTGCCCCTGTCTGGTGGTGTCTCCTATTTGGCACTAATAAGGAACTTAATATTGGGAGAAATTGACCATCTTTTACTAACTTGGACTGTACCACGAATTCCTGTGTCCAATTGTATACGAGTAGTTAAGGAATTTCTAAAGACTTCGATGTTTGTTGATGATAATGAGGAGTTGGTGGTAATTTGGCGGATCTTTTTTTAAACCTCGCAAAGCTAGTCAATACTTTCTAGCCAAGAGTAGGGGGAGGGGGGAAGGGGAAGGGGTAGAGGGGGAGGGGTAGGAGGGAAGGGGAGGGGAAGGGAAGAGGGGGAGGGGAAAGGGAAGAGGGGGAGGGGAAGGGGAAGAGAGGGAATGAGAGATGGATAGATAGATAGATGAAGAGAGGGAATGGGAGATGGATAGATAAATACGTGGATGAAGAGAGGGAATGGCAGATAGATAGATAGATAGATGGATGAAGAGAGGGAATGGGAGATGGATAGATAGATAGATGGATGAAGAGAGGGAATGGGAGATAGATAGATAGATACGTAGATGAAGAGAGGGAATGGCAGATAGATAGACAAATAGATGGATAGATAGATGGATAGATGAGGGAAAGATGAAGAGGAGAGAAAGAGCATTAGGAGGAGGAAGAGAAAGAAGAACAAGAAAATAGGGGAATACGACTAAAGATAAGAGAGAAGAAGAGGTTGTGTGTGTGTGTGTGTGTGTGTGTGTGTGTGTGTGTGTGTGTGTGTGTGTGTGTGTGTGTGTGTGTGTGTGTGTGTGTGTGTGTGTGTGTGTGTTGTGTGTGTGTGTGTGTGTGTGTGTGTGTGTTGTGTGTGTGTGTGTGTGTGTGTGTGTGTGTGTGTGTGTGTGTGTGTGTGTGTGTGTGTGTGTGTAAAGCCTTGACCACTTCCCCTGACTGTTTTGCAATTCAAGCTTTCTACATCAGAGCGTTTGAACTCAACACCAATTAACTCGTAAGAAAAAAAACTCGTGAAATACGCAAAGGATTTTTCTAGCAAGACTAATAAAAAATTATATCATTTGTAATTTTATATATTTTCATATTTTTATTTATCTATTGTGTGTGTTATTTTTTTTTTTTTTTTTTTTTTTTTTTGAAGGGTGTATCAAAATTCGACTCAACCAAAATTCGAGAAAATTGACGACTTGAATTTTGAAAGTGTTGTTGTTATTGTTGTTTACGTTGTTGTTGTTTACGTTGTCTTTGGACCATCGATCGAGGGGGCCGTAGTTTAATCAAGGGTTTGGGCGTTCCTTTGCACCCGAGTCACCAGGCACTCTCTTTCAATTATTTTTGGCTTGAATTGAAGTGAGGGAGGGAGGGAAGAAAGGGAGGAAGTGAGGGAGGAAAGGAAGAAAGGGAGGAAGTGAGGGAAGTGAGGATGGAGAGAGGAAAGGAGAGAGAGAATGAAAGATGGATGGAAAGAGGGAGGAAAGGGAAGGAGGTAAGGATTGAGAGAATAAAGGATGGAGAGAGGGAGGAAAGGAAATGAGGGAGGTAAGGATGGAGAGAGGAAAGGAGAGAAAGAAGGATAAAGAGAGGGAGGAAAGGAAGTGAGGTAAGGATGGAGAGAGGAAAGGAGAGAATGAAGGATGGAGAGAGGGATGAAAAGATGGGAGGGATGGAAGGAAGGATGGAACGCTATATGACTTCGCTCTTACGGCGTCTAATATCAATCATATTATTCAATCAATCCAATTCTTTCACACACACACACACACACACACCTTTCTCTATTTCACACATAAACACACACACACACACACCTTTCCCCAATGCACACACACACACACACACCTCTTTCACACATGTACACACCTTTCTCTCTTTCACACACATACACACCTTTCTCTCTTTCACACATAAACACACACACACACCTTTCTCCCATTCACACACACACATTCACTCACTTTTCTCCCTTTCACACACACACACACACACACACACACACACACACACACACACACACACACACACACACACACACACACACACACACACACACACACACACACACACACACACACACACGTAGAAAACAATGAATGACA